>MU541276.1:1010067-1270067 GCA_024362625.1 Silurus asotus | reverse complement strand
AAAAAAAAAAAAAAAAAAAAAAAAAAAAAAAAAAAAACAGAATAGGGCTATAGTATGAAAACATACTTTATAAATTCTCAGTGTTCTTTTCTTCCATACTAATCCAGACCTGGCAATCACTCAAATCAAATTCCATACTTTTTTCATACTGTTCCAAAATGAGAACTCTGTATTCCCCAGGGCTGCTGGACGATTCATTTTCTATAGCAGCAGCGCTGACACTGATGTAGGCCACAAGTGAAATCATTATTTCTAGGAAGCAAGAGGAAGACCTACCTGAGGTGTGAGATTTTTTAGAACGAGCCAGTTGGTTCTCCCTGAGCTGCTTTCACCCCAGCCAGAACCTGCCAATGGAATATTCATCGGAGAAATTATAAAAGAGTTATGTGTGTTTTTATGTGAATATTTAATCATTTAAAAAACCCATCTCAGTATTGATGTATGCTTTATCTACACTTTCACCACCAAGCATGAAGTGTGCGTTCTACTGACCTGGAGTGTATCTGGGTTCAGAATTGCCCCAGGGACCGAGTCTCAGTGCGCCATTGCCCCATGAGGAGGGCTGTTTCTGGCCTGTGAGGCCTGGCGGGGGACGGGACGGAGCGGAGACACCTTTAGATGACAGAGGAACCTTCCACAACTCGTGAGCTAAAGAAGAGTTAGACACTGAACCAGGAGACCATTTAGAGTCATTGTTTCTGGCTGCATGAGGAAACAAAAAGACAGAACAGGAACAATCATGACATTATCTAAATCAGGGTTTCTGCAGGTTTCATCATGTCAAAATTTAAGACTTGAGACCCTTTTAAGAACAGAAAATGAAATTTAAGACCTACATCACTACATCAAAAACACACACACATACATTGTTAGCAACTGGCCTCAACCGAGCCCCAAATTGAAACTGTTTCAGTTTGAATAGCAAAGATTACAATGTTATATAAAGCAAAGACAAATCGTGGCTAACAGAAAACGTGTTGCCACTTTGACACCTACAAGCTGAGCAGAGAAGGAGCCACTAGGTGGAGCAATACCACCAGTCATTTAATCCAAGAGAATCAGCAAATAAAAATATATCCAATCTGATGACAAACACTAGTGACACCTAGAATCTTGGTATTAAACCCGCACCTTGCTAAAGAATCAGGACAATAAGCAACTTTATTAAACTCAAAGGTGGACAAATGTTTATATGTAACTACAGTAGGGGTTTTTTCTACACCCAAACCAACCATTCGTTCGTGATTATTTTTCACTAGCGCCCATCGCCACAATACCGTGGCAGCTGAATGATAAATACAACCATGCAGAGAAACATGAATGGCGTACCTGAAGTGCTTTGTGCTGTACTGCTGAGGGAACTACTGTGGTTGGAGGCACGAATGGATGTCCAGGCACTGTTGGAAGGCAGCGTGGTGTTTAGAGATGAGGAGGGCCCTGTTAAACATCAAAAAACAAAACATGTTAAAGCACTGTGGATGTGGATCAACTACCATAAACAAGCCCCCCCCTCCAAAAAAATACAAGGGTAAAAGCAAAATAATCACAATTCAGCAAATGTCTTAAACTTAGTCCAGCGTTCAGCTTTTCCCAGTGTTTTTGTAATATTTGAGCTCACCATTGTTCCGGTCCCTGAGGTGATCAACATCCCGCACTGTGTTAATAGAGAGGTTGTTAATCACACTGCCGGGAGTGACGAACGGGTCAGTCTCAGGGTCGATGTTAGGGTAACCTTTCCATGGCTCACCGGGACGAAACTCTGAAATACACATTTTCAGTGGATTTGTTATGGCTATGGACTTTTCGAAAAACCTTTGCGTTTATCCAACCACAGTGTACCCATGACTCGGCCAGCAGCCGTAAATACTAATTCTGGAGTAACTGTATATAAATTGCATGGACAGAAAACTTCAGATTTTCTTTATTTCTCTTAAAAAAAAAAAAAATTATAATAATAAGATAGCATCCAAACCTGGTGGCCAGTTGACGGAGGATGAATGAGGCGATTTGGCACGAGCGGGCCAGCCATCCCCTACCGAGCCAGGGGGGCTGATGGGAGAATTACTGGAGTTTATAAAGTCATACGGACCAAAGGGTGGGTCTTCAATCCTCAGAGAGGACATAGCACCTGTAGAATACAACATCGAAACAAATTATTTTATTGGACATCTGCACATACAGTAAGTCTGTCTTTTGTTTGTCAGGGTCAAACCTGTGCGGGAAAGGACAATGTACGCAAGCACATTCACATGCAACATGGGGAATGAAGGAAAAAAAAAAAAGCCGACTCACCAGGTTTGCTGGGGTTTTGATCGAGTGGCGAGTTCATGGAAACATCCATGGCGGTCCACTTCTTGAGACGGGACTGTGGCTCTTTGAACCCAACACTACCAATATCGGGATTGTTTACATTCAAGTTTGCGGCCATGCCTGTGCAGGGGACAGACAACGAGATGCTCAGGGCTTGTGTGGTGTGTGTGTGGAATGTACTTAAGATCACAGAAACACAGGGAAGAAGAAAACGGGCTGCTGGTGTGCTCAGGGTCACCTACCTAAAGGGAAGTTGGAGTAAGAGTTGAGTGTGTGTTCTTTGTGCAGGTCGGTTGTGTTCAGGCTGATGAAGTTGTCCATGTAGGGTTTGGGCTGGTGCAGTGATGCAGGCTGGGGAGGGGACGGTTGCTTCAGCAGGGGAGGATCGACATGACGTGGAGGGGGGACCATGGCACCTGCAGGAAAACCACGGACCTGTGGGGGGGGGAAGGTAAATAGATTAGACTTTATGATGCTAAATAAGAAAATAAATGAACAATGCTTTTCTGAAACAAAAGTTAAACATTTTTTTGTATTTTAAGTGTTTTTGTATGAATTTATCATAAAAGATTTAAGAACAAAAGGCTATAAAACACTACATATATGCAATAATGGTGCAGTTTAAACATTTCAAAAACAACATTTGCTCTACACGCAGTATTGTGCTTTGATTTACAGAATAAAAAAATTAAAAAAGTTGTAACAAGTAAGAATCCCAGTGCACTCACTACGTTTATTTGTGTATTGTATGTATTTATACATTGTTTTATATTAATGAGTTGTCTATACACTTATGTTTCCACATTTCTTTTTCTTTGCTGCTGTAACAGAAATTTCCCCACTGTGGGACGAATATCTTATGTCCAATAAACTCTTTTTTTTTAATAATTTGCAGTCTCCCTTGAATGAGGAAACCAGTCTTTAAATCTTTGAGGTGGTATACGAAAAACAGTCATGTTACTTGGCAGCTATAAAGCTACAATGCACAGGAGCTGAGGGAGAAATCCGAGGCAGTTTGTAACTATGATAGCTAGTGTGGAATAACAGTTGCTCACCTGCTGTTCTTGGGTTTGGCGGCTGTTGCCAGTCATGACTCTCTGATTCTGAGCTTTCTGCTGAATAAGGAGACGCTACAACATGTAGAAAAGAGGTGGTGAGAACACTGAAGCAAAAACTACACTGGTATATCAACGCAAAACTCTTAACCGCACTGTACGTTCTGTTTCAAATGGCTTCTCCAGCGCACCGCTTATGTGGCAAGTTACTCAGCGAGGTCATTTCTATTTATTAAGTTTTAACAGTCAAAAACAAAATATCCAGACATCTGTCTTTACACAAGGTGGTTGTTTTTACCTGCAGCTGATTTATTTGATTGAGCTGAGAGAGCTGGTTGAGCTGGGAAAGCTGATTGAGCATAGCCATCTGCTGTGGACCAAAAATAGTATTCAGACCTGCATTGTTGGGTGGATATTTCAACAATGATGGCGGGACCTTGAAAGGGGCAAAAGAAAAGCAAATACAGAGAACAAGCTATTGTTAATAATCCTCTTAACCAATCCATGAAAGTTTAGTTTAGTCTGTATCAGTAATCTAATGATGTAAAAAAAAAAGTGCAACACTATTTAGAAAGTTGTAGACGTTGATGTAGTTACCTGAGAGGGGAGCAGTGGAGGAGGCACTTGGTTGCGTAAATTGGACTGAGTCGAGTTCAGAGGTTGTGCTGGAGGCTGCTGGGTGTTTCGGCCTTGTGCTGCTGAGTTTCCACCACCGTACATGTTAACATTCTGCAAAAAACACACGCACAAAACCACCTTAACACACCGAATGAAAACATCTTCAAAACGCAATGAACTCTCTCTCACACCAGCCGACAGTCAGAACTCCTACGCTTCGGCCTAAACGCAGGCGACCACTCACCTGCCTGCCTGCAGCAGGGTTAGGAGGGGGAAAGCTTTGCGCATTTTGTTGCTCTTCCACTACAGTGTTATCGTAGGGCAGCGAGAGCTGAGGGCAAGCACAGGGAAAAGCACAGAAGAAAAGGGAAGGAAAAAATGCAAGAGAGGAAAAGCAGTAAAACAGGAGAGAAAGCGGAGAGGAAAGAGTTAGTGCAAAGCTGGAGTGCCGATATATAGCAGTTAATTATAAAAAAAAAAAATAATTTTAATGAGTTAAAAAAAAAAAAGTAATCTGAATTTTAACCAACACGTTCTCAATTTTTTTTTCCTACTTATAATCCCATTCACTTTCAAAATCATTATTCTAAATTCTCAACAGATGATTAAGTGCAAATCATGACCTCCTACAGCAGAGGGTGCTATAAAGGACACTAAGCTTGCAGGAGAAGCAGATGGGGGAAAAATAAAAAATAAAAAACAGCTGTTTTGACATTAAAAGCTTACTGACCTTCTCCATGTACGAATTGCGATCGATAGGCTGTGGATCTTTGTGAATTGAGTGGCGTGAGGCTGATTGCATGTTAACACTGTGTTTATCCACATCCATCCTCTTATCCATCATTCCTGTAGAAAAAATATTCAACTGCTTACGAGGTGGCTAACGAGGTGGCTACTGTTAAAAGGATAGACTGTGCCTTCAGTCCCAATAGGGTGGTGGGGATATTTTTTTAAATATAAAAAAACATTTATTAAAATTAAATAGCTGCACACAACCACATACCTGCAGTCATGTCCATCTTATTGCTCTTCAAAGAATCTTCTGAATCCCTCTGGAAACACAAACAATGAAGTAGTGAATTTCTACCTTTAGATCAAGGTTTTTTTTTTCTTTCTTCAAAATGGTGAAAAGCCTTAAATGATAAAGTTTCTGTTAAATCTATTCTTTACCTATTCAACACCACTACAAATTCTTTTGAAATTCTCAGTAAAACAAAAGCCCTTCTAAAACCTGGGAACTGCTTTGTATACAAGCAAAACACCAAATTGGCGAACACCACTGCTAACACATCGGTGACGCGCGACACGATTGTTCAAAACATTGTCTTCATTCCTCATGTTAGACGTCACTTTCCGGCGTCCATTGTGTCTGAACACGCTGGACAAAACAAACTGCACGTGTGAAGCAGAAAAGCAGCCAGCACTGCTCGAATGTTCAGGGTACGGTCTGTGAAAATAACTTTAGAGGAGTTTTTCTTTTAAAGAGGAAGGAAAAAAAAAAAAAAAAAGCCCATGCTTACAGTGAAATTCATGCTGTTGAACTGCTTCATCATCTGGTTCATCCATGGATCATCAGGTTTTCCAGGGCCTTTCATCTAGTAAGAAAACCAAATATGAAAATAAATAAACTTTATAGAAACTAATATATGCACATATATAGATTGGCTGGGTCACTTTTATGAAGGTAAAAAAATGGAGATGACATGGAGATAAACAATATTCAACAACGATATTTTCTCCATGTTCACCACAAGCTAATAAACCCTAGTGTCTGGGACGCACTCCTAAGTGGCTACCTTAGGAGGGACTTTCTTCGGGTAGGACCAGTTTCCCGACTGATTCACTTCCTGTTGCGTGTTGTTGTTCCACATGCCGATCTCCACCTCCTCCTCCTCCTCCCAGTTAGATGGAGCCATTTCACCATCCCAGCTGCTCTGCACAGGCTTCGGTCCTGGAGCATTGCAGAGGGAACAGAACGATGACGGGCGAGAAACATATCGAGTGCAAGTCTGAATTTAGTGGCAATTCAACGAAATTAAAGAATACTTTAAAAATAACTATTTATGCCATGCTCCGTTTGAATAATTAATTCTGATTGGCTGGAAAATGCACAGGTAGGTCTCAAGTTCGATCTAATGGCTCATATATAAAATACCTATCCTCACCCACTAGTAATGACAAGTTACCATGATATATGCGAGATAATTCACAACTAGGCCCGTATTACATCATTCTAATAGAAACCACTCGGTTCTTTGCCTCCGTGTCTTTTATAAAAATCGTATAAGGCACACTTAGTGAAGGATCATGACTTGCATAATAAAGGTTTGTTAAAATCAAATAACTCGAAATCAAAGTTTTATTCTCAGCCTTACCGGATTTGTGCTGTGATTGGGAGCTCCACCCATTTCCTGCGTTCTCTCTTCCCGGATTCTCCCAGCTCGACCCAGAATCCATCGGCTTTCCCCATGAAGATGTGCCAGTATCCACTGAAGGCTCCGCCCACGATGAGGACTCGCCCTTTGGAGCCCCGTTGTATGGCTCTCCCCATCCTGCACGCATACATGCGATACGTCATGAATTTTCGACCCCTGTTTCTTGGGTATAGTAAACTATGCAAATTTACATCGGGGATGAATCTATCCAACCATGAAGAAGACAAAAAATCTGAAAAGGACCAAACTCTGTCTGATGCAGCACATTTTAAAAGTGCATATTTGGGAGAAATTCCCTTTTACATCATATTTTGGCTACAGCATGTGCGAAAGTTGTGGCGTTGAAAGGATAATTGCAACGCTTTTATGATGCATTATCACTGCCGCTGCAATGGCGGTCATTAGGGTGTATTCTGAATGGGATGCAGAGTGAATAGAAGGGTCATGTGATCGGATCGTAGATCGGATCATAAGAGATTAATAAGCATCAACTCTGATTCGTCCTTGTTTACATGCACATCTCCAAGTAATCGGAATATTACATCCGAGAATAATAGACAACTCCGTATGTTTTGATGAATGAAGCAGTTTCGTGTACAACACTGTCCTCCAGCGCCAACCTACATTTCACCCCCCCACTCCTAATATAAACACACTTATGTAAGCCATGTTTACTCAACACTGCTGATTAGATCAGTTTGCATCTGACCACCGTGGGGTTTCTGCACTTTCACCGTTCAGCGCATGTCCTGCATTCCTCAGTCGGAAATAGCTCGGTTCAGTGTGCCCCGCTCTCATGTTGCTAGCATATGACTGTAACTTTAGCCTGCTTCTCACCAAGTATAGCTAAGCTCATCCAAGAGAAGAATCGTGTTGACCTTTCGAAGCAGAAGTTGCGGCTGCAGTACAAATCTGCATTGCACGCACATGCACGCCCCTCCGCTTCATAGTGCAGCTGAAGTTTGCTCATTTGACTTGAGATGCAATGGGATGAAAAATAAAAACACAGGGATTTAAAAAAAAAAGGTATACCTGTCTCACTCAGCAGGCTGCCCTTACTTAATTTATCCACTGAATATAGAGCACAAGCAAAGTTTATTACAGCTAAAGTAAATTTATTACCCGGTGCTATGGCTTGTCTCTCCTTATCCAATACTCGTCAGTGATTAAAATTTCGCTCCTTGAAATCAGCTTCAGAAAGAAATATGTTCATCTGACTCGCTGTAAACACACTCAGACATTGCTTCTCATTTATTCCAAATGCCAAACTAAACAACCAATGCTTCCCTACCGACTTTTCAGAAATGTCACAGCTGGACAACTATGAAAGCATGACTAAAAACATCTGGCTCCTTTTCACATGTTTAACAGCATTCATATAGTCTCTCTCTCTCTCTCCTTAGTCAAAATCTAATGCACAGCCTCTTTAAAACGGTGAGTCCTCATACCATCTCAAAACAGAGGAAAGCTCCTGCAATTTCACTGAATCTGTATTTCTGTGTGGTCTCTTCCTACGCACGTGTACTACAATTTCGTACGGTTTGATTACAATAAGTAGGCACGAGCAAAACAAGGACCTAAACATGACATTATGGCTTTGCTAGCAAGCAATTACTGAAAAAGAATGAAGGGGGAGGGAAAGGACGGAAAGTGCAAGTAGGCAGGAGGACAGTGTGCAGAGAATTCCTAAGGCATGACTGCAGAGCAGTAAATAAATACAGACTGTGAGTCACTGCCAGAGCACACGGTAGAGAGGATTGAGAGAGAGAGGGGGGGGGGAAGAGAAAAAGGGCACCATACCTGAACTGCAGCTCTTCTCTTTTTGCCCCATCGAGCTTGGGGCTGGTGGAGGCGGTTGCTGCTGCGGAATGTCCTGCTCTGCGGAGTTATTCTTGTTCCACATGTTCACATTGCCATAGTTGTACTTGCTCGGATCTCCCCACGCGGAGGTGCCGTCATCGATCTCCATCCGTCGCCGGACGTATTCAGGAGACGGCTCTTCCCATCCTGTAGGCTCCTCTTCTTTAATAGCAGCAGGTATGGGACCTCCCAGCCATCCAGTCGGCTTGTTTTTCGCTCCAGTTTGAGAGCCATTTCCTGCCCTGAAGGTTCCCACATTGGCATCCTGGCCTTTTCCCCACTCTGACTGGTTGTTGGATTTTGTAGCTTCACCCCAGGCTGGGTTGGAGTGACTTTGTTTGATTGGCTCCCCCCAGCCTTGGTTCTGATTGTTAGCCTTCACGGGATCGCCCCATCCAGCTGATTGACCACCTTCATCAGGAGTGTTAGCACTTCCGCTTCCTCCCCAGGTGTTGTTTGTGTTACAACGGCTTGTCTCGTTCCACCCTGAAGCGGAGCGATCGTTATCGCTATCCCAACCTCCAGATACAGTCTTTGGCGGCTCCCCCCAGTGGTTCCCCCGTGACCCTTCCGCTCCCCATCCATCTCCAGAAGAAGCACCCCAACCCTGTTTTGTCTTTTGTCCATTGTTCCAGGAAGATTTGTCATCCTTGCTGTTACCCCAAGATGAATTACCTTTATTCATTGCAGCTGAGGAGTCTTCCCAGCCGTTTTGCGCTTTAGTCTCCCCCCAGCCAGAGGTGGGCTTCTGCTCGCCCCAACCAGATGCACCAGCGTTATTAGTGTTGGTGCTGGGTGCGTCTCCCCATCCGCTCTGGGAGCTTGACGTCCGAGGGGAAGCAGTACCCCATCCTTGTGACCCATTTCCAGCCTTCTTCTCCGAGCTGGATACATCCCAGGCAGTGTTTTGCCGAACTGGAGTCTGTCCCCATCCTTGGTTGGATAGCACCCTCGGGTCCATGTCGGTTCTAGAGAGAGCTGCTTGTATCAAGTTTTGCTGGTTGCCCCTTCTACGGTTGGCACTATGCTGTCCGTCCTTCTCACTGCAAGTTCCCGAGCTTTCGGCGCTTCCTTCGCTGCCTGTGGATTTGTTCCATGTGCTGCCTTGGGATGACTGACCACCGCTTCCAATACCAAGAGCATCATCTTCCAAGGACTTCCACCCATTTGTTCCCTTCCTGCTCCCGCTTGTGCCATCACTGGAATGCTGATTGTTGCTGGGCAAGGCGCCCCACTCCCCGCTTGAGACTTTAGTGCCAGTGTTTGAAGACGTTGAGGAGGACGACGACGAGGAGGAGGTGCTACCCCAGGGACAAGAGGCTCCAGCAGCACCCATGCTGTTACCTGCTCCCCAAGCTAGATTTTGAGAGGCGTTGGACTGAGAGTCCCAGCCTCCTCCGCAACTGGCCATCCCGTTATTATTTTTGAAAGAAGAAGCGCTCGCAGAAGGTCCGTTAGCTCCGGACTGCATTAGAGTTGAGTTCACAGTGTCGCCCACAGCTTGGCCTTTTGGGACAGAACGTTTGTCTCCAGAGTAAGTAGTGCTGGGCGGAGCACCCCATGCCGTACCGTAGGACCCACTGCTCATCCCATCACTGTTGCCATGCTGAGAAATGGAAGTGCCATTCGAGACAGGAGTTTGGAGCTGAGGGGAGCCCCCTGTGCTCACAGGCCAGGATCGTTCATTCATCTGAAGTGAACCTGTAGAGTTTGGTAAACTAGAGGTCATAGGGTTAGTAGTGTTATTTGGTCCGTTAAATTCAGTGTTAAGGTTTTGAGGCTGCCCACTTAGAACGTTGCTTGTACCATTTACTTCAGATTCGACCACCTTTTCCTGCAGGCTTCCCCAGGACATCTTAGAGTTAACACTCTGCATGCTGGGCACTTGACCTACGGTGCTTCGTTGAGTGTTGGTGCCCCCACTTCCGTTGCCCAAAGGCCCATGGGAGTTGGGGCCAGCATTCTGCAGAACGGGCCAGGCACCATGGTTGGCATTTGGGTTCAAAGTGCTTGGATTTACACCTCCATTGCTTGCAGGACCTTGGGTAGCCCATGCATTCAGTTTTACATGACCACCATCTGCCAGCTTGTCACTGGAGCTCTCTCCAGAACCTTGAAATGTGCTTAGCACTGAGCCCCAAGGACCGTTAACACTCCTGTTAGCCACATTATTGCTGCCATTTGCAACCAGTAAATGAGAACCTTGTTTGCTGCCTTGCCTATTGCCATTGCTGTCGCCACCAGCGATGCCAGGCGCCATCATACATAGGTTTTTCTCTGACCCGGAACTGGAAACAGAGTCAGCATCCATACATTCTGAGGCCAGCTCTGGGTCGCTGCCAGCGATGGAAGGCCAGGCCCCCTTATCACAGCTGTCTACAATCACTTTGCCCCAGTTACTGTTTGAATCACTGCAAGGTGAGCCAGAGCTCCAGGGTGAATTTTCATACTGAGGATCCAGACCGGCATGATCCAAACCTGCAAACACAAGAATCCAGTTAAAACAGTTACAACACTACCACAACGTGCTCACAAAAATTCCAACTCTCAGAACACGCTCACCTAAAATAAAATAATTTGTATTAATAATACCATTATACTGTATTATTCCAAAAAAAAGCTGCTAGAAAATTACTTTGTTAATTTTCCCCTAAATGAGCCACTGAAAATCATCTCATTATTTAGCTCTCTCCCTTTCGTCTCCCTCAGCAAGTCTCCTAACATACGTGCAAATTTACACAATGGAGAAAATTCACCCAAGTTGAGTCAGAGATGTTCAGTGACCCAGGCACGGTACTACTTCACTGTACGTACTAAACTGGCAGACGTTATGCGCTACAGGAAGCGTCTGGATCCAGCTTGGCTGAATGAGAAGCACAGCACCCACCATTTTGTTAAAGCAGCATGATGCTGCAGCTTGACAGAGGATCAGACAGTGAGAGTCAAAATAAAGCACAGCCACAGGACAAGTCGTGTTTTAATGGTGTATGGATATATATTTAAAAAATTTAATTGGAAAATTAAAAACCTAGACAAAGGTGACAACATTCATGAACACGCAAGTTCGAGCCGAAATGTGGAATGTTAAGCATTCCTCTCTGTTTTTCCTGCAAAGCTATTCATGCTAGTCTGTGCTTGCTATTCCAGAAATGGCTGCCAAATCTCACAGAAGAGCTGCACTTGCCAAGTCTTTGGTTGTTCTCATTGAGTGGGCTAGCAACGGACACAGCAAAATAAAAATAAAGAAACCAGTAGACATTTAGAAAGAGATACAAACTAAAAATACACCAGAATGTGACATTACATCTAGCACTTTTATTTTTTAATTATACTTTATGTAACAAACAGGTCAGAGTTTCAACTCTCCTTTCTCCTTCAGTAAGGTGAAACTTTTTTTCCCCTTAGAGAGAGCGAATCTTACACACGTTCGGTCTGAACACTGTTTTAGCTGCAAAAGCAAAGGTGTTTTAAATGACACCGAACAAAAAGGTAAAAAATGTAATGTCACTTCTGAAAACGTACTATTTGAAATAAAGTACGGGGGAATAAAGCACTGGGCTTTTACATCGTGCGTGATACTGAAATCCAGTGCAAATTATTTACATATTATATAGTGACATTCTAATGCTCACTTGGACGTTACACGGTTACAGCTACATACCCACCCACAACAAAAGAACACCACAATAAGAAACCAACATAAACAAGAGAATGTAGGGGGAAAAAAAATTAAAAAGGTCACCTGTTTGGTTAGGAGAGTGGCTGACCGAGTCCCGAATGGGAGCCATGCCTGAGAAACAACAAAATTACCAATATTTATTACCATAATAATAAAGGTGCCACACAGAGAATGGTGTTGAGCACATAATGAATTATTAAATGTAATTAAATATATAAAAAAAGACACGCAAGGCGAAAGAAAATCATAAGTAATTAAGACAAACATTTCGGATCAACCGAACCGTTTGTCTCGCGCTGGAGTGAGAGACGCATAACAAGCACCATTACACCCTCAATGATGAAAGCGTAAGCCGAACATAACTGAATAAAGTGCGAAAGCCGGCATGAATCCGTTACATACGACAGCTAAAAAAAAATAAGTGATAATCGTGAGCGTGAGAAGCGATCAAAGCTGATACCTGAGAGGTGAGCTTTGGTGCAGTGTACTTCAGGCCCCTCGGCGTTTTGCTTCCCTTGGTAAATGGACGTGAGCTGCACTTGAGTTCCCAGGATGGCGGCAAGGGCCGCGGCACGGCGCTAGACTTTCAGCAGTTGCTTACGGCTGAGATGTGGCGGGCGCTGGAGGTTTCTGGGCCAGTTGGCATCGCTGATGGCGCAGGATCCGACAGAGGTGGCGCTGTTTGAGATCGGCAGAATCGGGCTGGCAGGAATTGGACTCCGTTTGTTCTGGCACTATGATGCAAAAGAAAAAAAAACAACAAACATGACTAATTCTGGCCCATTCTGTGTTCTGATTAGAACGTCTGCTACTGGTAATGCTATTTAAGAAGTGGCATCAAGGTGACGTTTGAGTGCCGCGTGTGCACCAAACACGCAGACATGCTGCAGAAATCCTCAAAGTAACAAGCAATCCTGAGAAATCAGCCATTTAAATCTCTGCATTTTAGGGCTCGAGTGCTGCGATTTCACTTCGTATTTTAGTTTGGCTGTGTAAATTACAAAAGTACAAAAGGTACAAAGAGATTCAGACCGGTGCTGGCAGTGCCGATATGTGTACGGGGGGAAAAAACCTCCGTGAAAACATGAGCCAAATATATTGCATTGATATGGAACACCAAATCTTTTATTTAATTATTATTTCTAAAGAATTTAATTGGCCTGTGCTTCGTGACAATTCATATCTAGTGCAATTAAGGCTTGGGTTTCTATTTCAGCAACAAGAAAGGAAGCGCATGAAGAACAACTTTATCCCTCGTAACATCAAGCTCGTCTGGATCAATTCCAAAATCTAACTAGTTAATAATCTGCTGGTTATAGTGAAACTCCATATAACAAACTTTCAAACATTCAGATTTGAGATATCAAGCTACCGAGATATACCAATGCCTTCACCACAGTGTTGCAAAACAAAGGATGAGGCATCAAAAATAAAAAAAACACTGGATTATAGAGAAAAGTCAGAACATGAGAAGTGTTTGATGTGAATTTATTCTAGAATCTAATTTCAAAGATGCACATTGTTTGCAGAAGCCATGCTTAGGCTCAGTGTCCAACATTTTAGGGCGTTGCCTCAAACTGTAGAATTCCTACCTGATTAAAAGAAAAAAATAGCACTAGGGAGCACAATTCATTTACAGGAACCTTACGTGAAGAATATTCTTTTATTTTTAACAGAAGGTAAAATGCGAGTTGCTTTGCATGTTGGAATTGATTCAGTCACCCTGTCGAAAACACGCCGCTCTCAGTCACCACAAACTCTAACCGAGTATTGGGGCGGGGGAGTGTTTTCTCTCTCTCAACACTACAACCAGGTCCTGTCTGTAGACCTCTTGCAACAGCACAAGCCTTTTTTACAACCATTTGAGACGTCAGAAGCAGATGCAACCTGACTGCTTTCGCGGACAGCTAGTTCACTTGACGGTGGACACAAACTTTGTTAATCCGATCGATTTTAAATCTCAGCAGTCTTAATGTTCTTATTTCACCTTGTGGGTGTTGAGAGTTGTGGAGAATCATCATTAGTAAAAACTGTAGGTTTATATTTATATCTCAGCCCCCAAAACGATCCCTGTGACTCTGATCATTTATCATCAACTCCCAGTGTGTTTATTAAAAACTGTTCTGTACCAGAAATACAAAATATGATTGTATATATGATTGTAAATATGACTAACCTCAGATTGCACTGATGTCAAACATTTATTTGTTAATCAATTAACCATGCAGGTCTTTTTTTTTTTATTTTAACTAACTTGCAAAACCCACATGAGGCCCTACAGGGGAGATTTCTATTTAAACAGGAGCCATGACGGGAAGAAAAGTCGTGCTGCTAAAAGTATGGCTCAGAACAGATGACCCTGTTCGTAAATTTGATGCACATCGGTTTATTTATTACGGTTTGTGCACTGCTCTACCATAATTCAGTTTATTAAGTATTATTTGCAAAAAGAAATGGTTTACTCAGTATTGCTTGAATCTACAGAGCAAACAGAAACAAGGTCAAGAGATAAAGCTCTGAATCACCAGACTTTCCATTTACCCCTGGTGCAAAATAATATGACACTGAACACAGAACACTGCAGAGGCAACGTGTTTGTCTGTTCCGCTATAAGACATCTTTTACCATGTATGGTTGGGCCGAACTTCGAATCGCCGACAGGCTCCGTAGATCGTAACATCAATCAAAGCAGAAAACTTTGCTTCGTGAACAACAAAAAAGTAAAATGCGCTGGACATTCTTTGCCCGTGTAATACCCGACCCGGCCCACATCACACTGGGACAGAACATCTTTCTGCGACGCATCTCATCTTCCCTGTTTGGTGCTGCCAAAGAGATTAAAGCTCAAAGGTTTTTAACAAACAAATCATTAAGGAATTTCATTTAAGAAAATTAAACGCTGTTTATAGGAGCAACTTCACTGCAGTCTTTAAGTGCGTTTGTTGCTGTTCTCCATGATGCACATGAAGTTTGTATCCTTTAATTTCCTATAATTACACTTCACCAAAACCTCAAACCCCCTTTTACCCCAAAACCCCTCCTCCTTACCCTTCATTTGCAGAAGGATCACCCTGCCATGACATGACTGCGTCTGCCCCTTCAATTTCCTTACAAACGTAAACATATCAAACACGAAAAGGTCCTGCTGCTGCGTTATTTTTAGTGCTGAGAAACGAGCGGTACGATCGCGAAGGAAACGCTTCGGATAATCTTCTTACAGGATCGGTGTTGTAAAAATCACCACCACAGACAAAAAGCTAACACATTACAAGATGAGGCGAGGACTGTTTTCATTTAACACATTCTACTTAAATTCACTAAACAGGCAAAGGTTTGTGGACACTGCCAACAGCCCACTCCACGTTTAGCCCCCACACATTTACTGTTCGAATAAATCTTCACACTCCATAATCTAGTGGAACATCTTTGCATCTAGTGGAACATTTTTGCAGAAGATTGGATTTTGCTCTGTCAGTGTTCCAGTTCATCCCAAAGGTGTTCAATAAGGTGGAAATCAGAGCTCTATCGCAGGAGATCTTGCGCTCCAAAACCATGTGAAACAGGTTTGGGTCACCTAGTTGAAGTGACGGTTTCATGCTACCACATCCAGAGATTTCCTGTGTGCCTCCAACGTTTGGGGAAGAACCACATATCACTTTCACTAGAATATAAAAGGCAGACATTACTAAATCAACCACATGGAGCTCCCTGACTAGCAAACTACATGAGACCTGCCTAGTTTTTGTGTAAGCAACAAGAGCTGTTGCCACGATATAAATCCTCAACGCCTCTCGGCAGGAAGGCCGCCCTTCCGAAGGCATGTGTCCTGGTTTTATTTTTGTGTCATTACTTAAGCACACACACCCCCCTCTGAAAGAAAAAAAAAGTCAAAATATTCTGAAAATAAATATTTAATAAGACTTTTTTCAGGGGAAAATTCTTAAGTAATGACAAAAATAAAACTTCAGCATGATACACTTCACTGTTACACAAACCCCTTTTATTATTTTTAACTCTCTGTTCTTGCAAAACTTTGCCTTATCCAGACCGGATTTTATTTACATGGGGTCCTGGAAACCTCAATTTTTACAGGTGCAGCTTGGCGCTTTTATTTTTATCCAAATCCGACATGGTGGTGGTTCACCCCATCCTTCTCCGAGAAGACTGCAGGTGTCTTGTGAAACTTTTGGTCATATGTGGTTCATGCCTGCGATTTTCAATACATACCCTGCCTCGTGTTCAGGGCGGGGGTGGGGGGCTTTTAGGTATTGTCAGTAAAACACGTGCTTCCCCCATTATTTATAACCCGAAAAACATTTAACATTATGCTGAACCATACACTTGAGGTGGTGATGCAGCATTTTCAGGTGGAGGACAAAAACCTAACACTACACACTACAAAACACGATCCTTGCAGTGAATTTATTTCTGCCCAGACGAGAGTTTTATCACTGAGGAACAAAAAAAATTGGTTTAATACACACCCCCCCTAGTGAGGAATCCATACCAAAAAGAAACTGAATTCAATTAAACCAGAGCCCTGGACCCAACGCCAGTGTATCAAACCTGACCGCGGTCCACCGCTCGATTCTTCAGGTTTGAATAGGTGCTGAAACCCACAGAAAAATGACAAGAAACCTGTAGATCAGGCTCGAGATGATTGGTGACATGACGATGGCTGCTAAAGTGAGAAAATGTGGTGTCTGCAGCTTTAAAAGTGTCAAACATGAACAGTGTGGTATCACACAGAATGATTCTGTAACCATATAAAGAACCTGAAGCAGGCTGAAACAGGATAAATTTCACAATGAAACAAACGCGCATTAACACACGTTACAGAACATGAGCTAGCGTCTGAACCTTGGGATGACCTAAATACGTTTATAACCTATAGTGGGGAAGCATCAGGTGTTCGGCATGACTGCAAAATTCTTTTAGCAGAGTCTCTTCCCCTTTTTTTATTTTACCGTGCAACATTCTTAAAATACAAGCCATAGAAATGGTGTAAAACAGCCATGTGACGAGATATCTTATCAGCTGCAATTGGACTGTGACTGTCCCGACTGTAATTATAAAACTAAAAATAATCTGTTTGTCCAAAGCACCAGGATGGCAGAGATGACGGCTCTGTACTTAATCTATTCGTTCATTAATCAAATGATTACATAGGACAATTCGACTAAGAGCAATAAACATTCAACTTTGAAAAAAGTAATAATGCACACTATAAAGAAAAAAAGCTTCAGCCTTCTGTCTCGTAAACAGTCTCATCCTTAATCGTCTTCCTCAGATAAGGCAACCACAAACACACACAAAAAGAAAATCATCATGCTATTCTTCATCAAAGCATGCAGACATTTCGTCTCAACTGTCATTATATTCTGTTTAACACCACACCCCTTTCTGGTCATCTGACAGCTCGAAGACACCCAGAAGCACTGGGGGAAAAAAAAAAAAACACAGTACTGTTCTGGCTTTAGAGGCACTGTTCAGGCCTGGCATTAACATGCGGCTCAGGTAATCATGTCGGGAATTGGGCAGAAGAAATGGACAGGTGTTCAAACCCGGCCTTTTCAAGTGTCTGAAATTACGTCTAAAACGAACGCTTGCGGTTACAGAGGGTGGGCAAATCTCACAAAGGCACTTAAAAACCAGCCTGGATATTACTGTTCCACTGAAACTGGTTTCACTAAATCGTGAAAACGAGGTGTAGGTCAGGCACATTCTCTGTGCTTTACTCATCAATGGCATGCATGGGAAGAAGCTTTAACCAGAATACAGGAACACTATTATGTGGAAAAACTGAGTTACAGTCTTAGTTGCGGCCAAGAAGCAGATTTCAAGTCCTATGTTTTCTTTTATTCTTACTTACCTTCCCATTATGTTTACTTTAACACAAAAAACCACAAAGGAAAAAAAACGCATTTTGCTTCTTACTTTCGTTTTCATGCCTCCCTTTTCTTACGGTTGCTGCTCGCTCAAACTCCCCGCCGCCGTGCTCCGTGTCGTCACAGTGACGTTCCACAGACAATCTGTCTAATTTCATACTATTAAGTTTAAAAAAAAAATTTTGTATTCATTATTCATAATTGAAATGAAGTTTTGGACTAATTACTGTTCCTGTAAAAATGGGGAATGGGGATGGAAACTGAGCACAAAGCTATAAGCAACAGCTACCTTCTTATTAAACACTTCAGCACTAGCAGGACCTGCTATCTTAAGAATCTTTTCTGTGCAACGTTCCCCAACACTTCTCAGGGGTATGATCAGAACGCTTCCCCTAACGACCTTTACGTCATTTCAATGTAGCAACATAACTACCTACCAAAACACACACACACACACACACACCACTTTGCATGTTCAAATTCACTTCACCACCTAAATAACTTGTTACTAAACTACATCACAGTTAACCTCGCCAAAGACTTTTCCAGGTACCAAAACGCGGGACAGGGTAGCACACTGCCGCTTTCACTAACCCAATGGGCGATCCTGCCCGACTCACACCCACACACAGCCCTAATGAACTGATCAAAGGGCACGAGGCTGTAAACTCGGTGTCTGGTGTCGCCGCAGCAGCGAGAGTTTCACCATCAAGTTTAAACGAGTGCTACGGCTTCAGCGCCGCCGTGTCGTTAGGTAGACGAGACAAAATTTCACAGTCTGTAGTAGCTTACACACGGTCTGGGCATAGTGCCAAATATCGCTGCATATTTCCAACAGAAAAGCAGATTTCGATCGCACCTATTTGCTGTGTGCTTTTTGTCTATTTAGAGCCACACTTTGGCTTTGGTACGAACACACGGATGGATGACCCCTTCGGAAAATGAGAAAATGATTGAGATCTGGGAAGTAAGCACACAAAAACACCTTTTCCCCGTCTTACACACACACAAAACAATAAAGCTTTTGCAGCACTCTGAAATCATGTAACACAAAAACTTACGCTAGCAGCCTGTGAAGCAGCTTTGAATAGGAGGCACGGATTGGGTGAAAAAAAAAAAAAAACAAGAAACGTGCATGTGCACGCAAACATGAATTAGTGGAAAACTAACCTGTTTCTTCTGTCAATGTCTTTGGTGACAGCAGCATCCAATTCGCTAAAGGAAAGACAGTAAAATAATTAAAACAACGTCAAACACACTATTTATTGCTTTTAAATCTAAACAAATGATAAAAATCCGTGTTCTAGCGTGCAGTCCCAAATAACGCCCAGGGGTGGCTGCACAAGGTGTGAAATAGCGGCTTTAGCACCCTTCGGAGTGCACTACAAATCGGACAGGGAGCCACTTGGGTGTCTGCCAAAAGCGCCATTAATAGCCAGTCACTTTTCCCCTGTCCTCGTTGCAAGCCTACACAACAGCGTGTGCGTGTTTAACAGCTAATGTGACATGTAAACAGCGCACACAGTACAAAAATGATTTACTATAGGTCAATGCCAAGGAAAGAGAGCTAACATACCATACTGTGCTACCAGAAGGGACATTTCAGATATCAATAAAGACTATTTATTTAAAAGAAATAAAGCAATGATGTTTATTTTGGGTTGTGAGCACTACACTAACTACACTACACTAACACAACACAGTTTTAAAATGAACCCAACAACCACAAACTCTACAGAATTATAAATGTGGACATGTTTTGGCATGTAACTAAAGGTTTGGCAACATTTACTACAAAGCGGTAGATACACACATCGAGTCTGAAATAACACGTTCTCAAAGGACTCTATCTCCCGCAAGAAGAAAGGTGTAGCACTTTCCGGTTAGACGTTCCAGGACGCAAACTCTTGCAATGCGTGCATATATACAGTACTACAGAGTTCATTCACATTGAATTCTGAGTTCTGAGTCTCTCAGAGAATACGATTTACCATGGAATCACCCCAAACACAGTGGTGTCCACCTCAATCCCAAGCCAAGTTATAATAATAACTAATCTCGTACATAACGGACCATTTCTTGTTTTTGCTGTCGTGACTCTGCCATGATCTGTGTTAATCACTGCACTTCAAAACTACAACACTACCTCCTTTGGAGACACGACAGTCAGGGTGAATTTTTTACGCTGGCTGTTCCACCGTACACAAGGCACCAAACACTGAGTGTATATGTGATAAACAATGTGAACAGGTACGAACCACCTTCAAACACGTCTGGAAATCTCATCCCAAGAACTGTGAGAGGACGAGATCTTGTGGGTTTGTGCTATATATAGAAATAACTATGCATTTCATAATTTCCATTCATTTGTCACACTGATCTGTGTATTGACCAATACTGTGGAACAGGGATATTTTTAGCCTCGGTTATCATGCCTTATAAATTTGAACAGTGTGGCAACCACACACCTTATCAACCCATGTCAGCTAAAGAGAGACAGAGAGAGAAATATATATATATATATATATATCCAATTATATTATATAATCCCCCCCCCCCTTTATTAAAGGTGTAGCAGAACATATTAGTTCAGATTTGTTTGTTTTTGTTAACTGTGTGTACCGTTACATCCTTAACGTATACAGATTTTTACTTTTTTTTTTTTAAAGGTAACAAATTTTACATGAGAAAAAATGATCTGTAAAAACTTAAATACATAAATTTACATATATGCAAATGAATGTTTATTAGTAAGTCCATACTCAACCTACAGCAGGAACACAATATATTATTGTAAATGTATAAAAGCAATTAGGGCTTATTTTTGTGTTTTTATATATCTGAGTTTAAAAAAAAGGACTTCGTGAATAAATGTGTGTTGCGTTGAAGGTTTTAATTTTGCCTCCTTCACAAATACATCTTAATAAAAATGATCAAACAGAAGCGTGCACTGTATTGATCATACATTATAAATAAGATAAAAGTGTGAGGTGGCGACAAACTTGCTGTCCGACACTTAATACGTTCCTGAGGGAAACTCGGAGAGTAACTATGTTCCGCACGTAAAAAGGGCCGAAGAATTTCGGCACGAATACGTGCACCGTTACACCGCTAATGTACAAACATACACGATTTAGTTTGGTTTCGTCTGTGTGGAACAGTTAAAGTCTGAGTTTCCTCAGGGACAAATTAAGTGCAACCTAACCGCAACAAAAATGATCTGAATCGTGACTTAAAAACCGAGGCAAGTACCGAACCGTGAATTGTGTACCATTACTCCAGCACACCTCCCCCCACCGAGCCGCGTCCCAAACCGCTCCCCCCCACCGCGGAGTGCGCAGCGCCTGCTGTAGAGCCCTGCACGAGCTCGGATTATTATGTTATTGGAGCGCAGCCAAAAGCCCTTTCGGTAACAGGCAGGCGGACGCCTCGCGCCCTACGTAGTGTTTCACTCCGCCCTGTGTAGTGCACTTCACACTGCTAGCAACACAACAGCGCTCCTGCACCCATTACAATGCTTAATTCCACCACATACCATTTATCGAATAAAATAAATAAAAATAAACGCTGTAGACCAGAAAACTCGTCCGTGTCCAATCAGCTCGATTTTCTTCCTCCTGACACCAACACTGCATATTTACCTCAGACCTAAACACACCCGCTTGTGTGTTTCTTTTTACTTTTAATATCCAGTGCACCATTTTAACATTTAAAAAAGAAAGAGCACCAAATTAAACATCTTTTTTAATCCAAGTTCAACCAATAGGTCAAACGAAACGCGGCGTCGCGACCCAGCTAATGCTAACTAAATCCCTCCATTATATAACCGCATAAATCAGACAAACTCATCATTCACACCAACAACACACACAATCATATCATATAAACATGAATCCAGTTTATCATAATCGTACGTATATTGTGACATGTATATTTTTTTATTTTTGAACAAAAATCCAATGCAGAGGTCGAACACATCCGAGCCCCTGAGACAGTCTGAAGAAAAAATCCGTTTAAGAAATAAAGGAAAAAAGGGCTGTTTAGGAATTCAGACTGGCTTAATAAAATAAATAAAATAAACATGGCCAGATTTAAATACTTCAGCATTACTAATATAAATGAAGTGATCGAATAGGAGGTGAAGCGGGAGGGATGCTAATGCTAACCAAACAGCAGCTTTTATGTTGCGCGTGCTAAAGAGAGGAAAAAAAAGGGAAAAAAAGCTTCGGGTTTATTTTATGGCTCTGTTGTTGCTTAAAAAAACTCGAGTAAACATTCAGAGCGAAGGCGGGTTTTAGCTCCAACGTGTTTTATAACAACATAACTGTAAAACAGAACAGAATAAGAAAAAGCCGGCTATGGAAAAATACATGTATATAAATATAAATAGCCGCTTTGATATAGGAGGACGCTCGTGCGCATTTTGCACGGCAACCGCACACACAAACATAAACCCGGAAAGTGTAAATGCAAAAGCCCACGACTCACCTCGTAAAAGTGTTTAAAGTGCAGTAGAGAGCAAATGAAAGCAGGTGATAAGGCGAAATATATATTTATACATAAACGTAACGCTTTTGCAGAATCTAGGAGGCGAATCGTTCGTCCGGCTCAGCCGCCATTTCCTTCACTCGCGTTGCTTCTGTCTGTCACTACCCGAGCACCGTCCTCCCCCCTCCTCTCTTTTCCCCAGCTGCGATGCGCATGCGCGACATACCACGCATGCGCGACAGCGCACATGCCTGAAAAGAGTGCGCACGCGCAGATAGATGATAGATAGATAGATAGATAGATAGATAGATAGATAGATAGATAGATAGATAGATAGATAGATAGATAGATACATTTTTATTTTAGACTAGATAGATAGATAGATAGATAGATAGATAAATAGATAGATAGATGGATAGATAGATAGATAGATAGATAGATAGATAGATAGATAGATAGATAGATTGTTGTCTATATTTGATGCAGAGAAGCTCGTCCATGCATCCATGACCTCCGGGTGATAGTAATGCATTACTAGGTGTTTGTCCTGCATCATTAATAGACAAGCTACAGTTCGTTCAAAATGCAGCAGCCAGAAATTTCACAAGGTCGAGAAAATATGACAATATAACCCCAATCTCCTCATCCCTACAATGGCTACCTGTTAAATTCAGAATCGACTACAAATTACTGCAACTTACTTTCAAAACACTAAATGGTTTGGCTCCCAATTATCTGTTCAGTCTTCTAACACGCTACAATCCGTCACGCTCCTTGAGATCTCAAACTCTGGACTTTTAGTAGTTCCTAAAATAGCAAAGTCCACTAAAGGCGGTAGAACATTCTCACATTTAGCTCCTAAACTTTGGAAAAGTCTTTGACAGTGTTCATGGCTCAGACACACTCTCCCAGTTTAAGTTCAGATTAAATAAATTATATTTTTAGCGAGTCCTACACATAACACACATCACATATGATACATTTGTGCTCCAGTACATCTGATCATATGCACATTATCAACTTGTGCTCGTTAATAATATGAACAGCAGCTACGCTAATTCCTCTCCACTGCTTCTCTTTCTATACCCATCCCGAGGCATCCTGAGCTTGCACCAGCCCCATTCACATCCCACCTCATGAAGATTGTGGACCTTTAAAGAAGTAGATGCCGACCCCGCAAACATCCCGAACCATCTAGAGACGTCCCAGCACCATTTGGAGTTTGGACATTGGACCCCCTTGAGTGTTTAAAGGCTCTGGCATGGAGAAGCTGGTGTTGGATCTATGATGATGTCAAATGTTGAGCTATTTTATGAGTTGCTCAGTAGCTCCTGGTTCCATAATCTCAAATGAATGTATAAGACTGAAAGGACACTACTCATAATCTTACACTCCAGTGCTCATGTTAGTTTTTACTCTCCAGTGTTCTGCATTGTTTAAAGACTATATGTTAATGTCACCCAAATGAGGATGGGTTCCCCTTTTGAGTCTGGTTCCTCTCAAGGTTTCTTCCTCATAACATCTAAGGGAGTTTTTCCTTCCCACAGTCACCGTGGCTGCTCATCAGGGATAAATACACATCGTTCACCTTAACTCTTAAATTCTGTAAAGCTGCTTTTAGACAATGTCTGTTGTAAAAAGCGCTATAGAAATAAACCTGACTTGACTTGACGAGATAGATAGATAGATAGATAGATAGATAGATAGATAGATAGATAGATAGATAGATTTCACAGTATATATAATTATATCAAATTCTTTCATCGCATATCCCAGTGTTGTTAGGAAGCTGGGTTCAGAGCACAGGGTCGGCCATGATACAGTGCAAATAGTAGAAATTGTGCAAGCTGACCAGTGACCATACATGTCGAGCAAATTACAACACTGCACCTCAGGTTGCCTTTTTTGCACTGTTATGGTCACTTTCAATAGTACCATTTCTGTGTTTATCTTCACATTTGCACCTTATATAGTATTATTGTAATATATACTGCACCCATAATACGTTTATTGTATGATTCCGTGCATTTGAATTGTTTGGCATCACATTATAAGTGACTGAATATATTCAGTAAATGGAAATGGAATATTTCTTTCAGTAAAATTTATATTCAACTTTCTATTCTGGTGGATTTGGAGCTCATGACAGGGAACATTGGACTGGTGAAAGGAACACTGGGAGGTGAAAGGGAAGCCATGTAGATACAAAGAGAATAAACAGACAAACTCAGCTGAACTAAGCTGAGCTCAGGGTGAAACGACCCAGGATGACCTGGAAATGTGTGTCGGAAATGCTCACTTACATTTTGTTTAATGAATATACATGTATTTAAAAAATGCATTTGATCAATTTCTATTTTATTCAATAGAAATGTAAAAAAAAAATTATATTATTTTCTATATCTTGCTATTAAAAAATACTTCAGGTTTAAAGCATTACACAGACAGTCAGGATGCACACGAAATATCAATTCAACTGAATTGAAGTCATTTCAAGGATGAAGATACACAGGCATCCAATACACATTGAGACAGAAATCCTTTCATACCATTGCTACGAAAATAATAATAATAAAAAAAAATGTATCCACAAGTCTTTGCGTCTTTAATTTTGAGCTATAAATTCGATACGGCTAAAAAGGGGTTATTAAAGGCTTATAAATCTCGATCAGTGTCATTCTTCAGTGTTAAATGCTGATCTGACTCTGAACTTTTACTTTTTGGGTCGCATTGACCATTAAAGGCATTATAAAATGCGGAACTGCCAAATGAAATGCAGGGCCATTGGCGCTTCAGCTGGCACATGCTCCCACTCAAGCACACAAACACGGACACACGTGAGTGTAAGATTATTACGCGTTATCATTTTATTGACTTAAACCAAGGTAAAGGTTACTGGGACTGAAAATCTGTTCATTCGACTCTCATGTACATAATAAAGGTGATCCAATATAACAACAAAAAAGAAAATTATAATAATAAACTTTAAAAGCTGCCATACATATAAAAAAAAATCAAGAAACATACAGTGCTTGTCTTACAGTTTTTAAAAAACATGCATGCGTAAATGTCAAAATCCCGCAGGAACTGTACAGTGAACGAGTTCAAGAATGCTAATTGGACAAATGCGTCCAAATTTGTCTCTAACAGAAGAACTTCTTTAAGACATGGCACAGGAGAGGAGATGTTAGCCGACTGCCTCACCCTCAGAGTCAAACAAAAAGTGGAAGCTTCATGGTTTGGGGTTGCTTTGGAGCAGGAAATGTTGGAGACTTATTCCCGGTGAAAGAAACCAACATGGCTACCATTCCATACTTCAACATCATGCAATTCCACCTGGACTGCGGCTCACTGGAACCGACTTAACCATACAACAAGACATTGAGTCGAAGCGTACATCCAAGCTCTGTAAGCATTATTTAGAGAACAGTGGGCTGAAGTGTTATCTATCATGGAATGACCTGCCCAATCACCGCACCTACACCCTATTACACTGCTCTGGGATGAACTGGACCACAGGGTCAGAAAGAAATCTCCAACAAGTGAAAAACACCTTTGGCAACTTTTACAAGAGGGAAGTATTTCAGCTGAATGTTTGGAAAACAAACTGTCCAGATGCCAAGCGTGTCTAAAGCTGTAATTCATTTATTCAAAGTATTTGGTCAAAGTAAATCTACATTGCTGTGTTTGTTGCCTAGAAACAAAAGGGACATGCATGTGTCACTCAAAAACCAAAAATTCTAGATGTTTCCAAACCTTTCACAGGCACTGTAAAAAGGTCACATTTAGCTACTAAGCGAAATCATTCAAACGTGAGCAACGTAGCTGCACAAACAGAAAGGACACAAAGAAAGAAAATAAAGAAAGTCACACATAAATAGGCATTATGCCAATTTAGACAAGGAAATACACTGACATAGTGAGTAACTAATAACATTATATTAGCTGGCTATTAAAATAGTCAGCATACCAAGCAGGTGCTCATTTAGGTGTTTGCTAACTAAAACTGAATTATAAAACCATACAATTGAGCATTGAGGCTAGCTAGCTTGTAGAAGCTAGCTAGCTTTTAGGAAAAGATGTCTCAATGTAAAATAGATGTGAACACATAGCTAGCCTGCGTGGTTAGCAAACATAAAATATTCTGTAAAAAAAATAAAAAAAATAAAAAACTATGAGTGCAAAAGTTAGACCTGGTTTGCTAATTTAACATCAATTGGGACTGGGACTGGGACTTGGACCTCAGCAGTTGTGCCCAACTTAAGTTGTTGCCATGGCAAAGAAATTGGAATGTCTTCATCTTATGACACGGAAATGTAAAATCAATAAGAAAACATTGCTAATATTCATATTAACATTAGCAAAGAATGTTTTTCTAAAACATATGACAAGGCTCAATAAACAAAGTGTCAGTGATGTAATCCTTCAGTTAGCTGCACATGAAACAGAAGTGTGTGTGTGTGTTTTGCTCCTTGTGTGATCCAAGCACAAAAACACCAGGCAAAACCAGAAACGCATTAGCAACAATGTAGAGAGTGCATACAGGAATCTGCCTACATGTTCAGTTTTCACACAAAGCGAACACAAGCAGTGGAAAAAAATAGCACTGCACTGTTAACTGCAGGTCATTCTGCCTCAGTACACACACACACACACACACTCACACACACACATCTGAAGTTTAACCGCAGCAGTGTTAATTCCCATTTTTCAGTGTTTTTATTTTATATTCCAGAGGGATGGATAATTTAAAGACATTATTAATATAGTTACCATTTGTTTTAAACCTGTAATAAAATCAAACCATTCACATGTAATTTAGATTCTGTTTCAGATTGAGGCGATTACAATTTTAAATACAATCTAATTTCAAATTGTGGTTTAAATTCTATTGTGGTTTAGATGTGGTTCTAATTCAGATTGTGACTCTGATTCTGATTTAGATTCTAATTCTAATCTGATTCTGATTTAGAATCCAATTCAAATTGTGATTCTGATTTAGATTCTAATTCAGATTGTAATATAGATTCTAATTCAGATTGTAATTTAGATTCTAATTCAGATTGTGATTTAGACTTTAATTCAGATTCAGATTGTTATTAAGATTCTTAAAAAGTTTTAAGTTGTCTTATTTAGATTATAGAAATACAATTATGAATTAAATTACAAAAATTCATATTATAATTTGGATTCAAGTTCCTATTGAAATTCTGATACAGTTTCACATGATCATTTATGTCTCAGTTAAAACCCTATTTTTCATATGTGATGCCGTGGTTTATTGTAATGTTTGTTGTTTCAGTTTGTTTCAGGATTTAAAATAAAATTCAGATTGTGATTCACACTGAAATTTTAATAAGGATTCCGATTCAGATCGACATTCTACTTTAAATTCTTATATAGATGCTAATTTAAAATGTAGATTTTAATTCAGATCCTGACATACAATAAAATGTCAAATTTATATTCAGGTCCTATTTCATTTTGGGGTCCAAATTCTAATTCAAATTCTGATAAAGTTGTTGGAACTAATTCCATTTTGACTCAGACTCTAATCTATATTCAGGTGCTAATTCAGATTAGGAGTTAAATGTGTAATCTAACTTTAAATCTAGATTCAGATTCAGGTATAAGATCAAACTCTGGTTCTCATTAAGATTTTAAATCTGAGTCTGTATGTTCTACATTTCTGATGAGGTTGGTATTCAAGTTTTGATATAGATACTGCTTTATGGTTAGATCGAATTCTGATCTTGATCAAAGATACGCATGTGTGACAATTCACATTTAATTAGATATATGAAGGTAATTCGAATGGGAATTGAATGAACTGTTGTGACAGATATGTAAATGAATATTTGGTCAAATATGCTTCAATTATATTAATATTATAAGTGATGTACGTGTCATATACACTTGTTACATTTGTACACAATTTGCATTCATGTGTGTTTAATAAATTTAAACCAAAACTTTATTTAACATTATCTTAGAAAATGTGTATGTATGAGATTTATGGTTAGATCGAATTCTGATCTTGATCAAAGATACGCATGTGTGACAATTCACATTTAATTAGATATATGAAGGTAATTCGAATGGGAATTGAATGAACTGTTGTGACAGATATGTAAATGAATATTTGGTCAAATATGCTTCAATTATATTAATATTATAAGTGATGTACGTGTCATATACACGTTACATTTGTACATAATTTGCATTCATGTGTGTTTAATAAATTTAAACCAAAACTTTATTTAACATTATCTTAGAATATGTGTATGTATGAGATGGTGGGTGGAGGGAGAGGGGGGTAGAAGAGGGTACAGGGCGAGAGGGTACGAAAAGAAGGAGAAAAAGGAAAAGTAAGAGAGTGAGGAGAAGAGAGAGAGAGAGCGAGAGAGAGAGAGAGAGCGAGAGCGAGAGAGAGAGTGAAACCAGACGTTCATTTGTCATGCAAAGTCGTTTGTTCTCAGTCTGGAGACACACAAAGGATTCTTACACATTCCCAGGACCCTGTCCCTCTTTCTGCACTCACCAAACTGACCTCTGTACCTCTAACACACACACACACACACACACACACACACACACACACACACACACACACACAGAGTGAGCATCAATATTCAGGTCTCATGCAAAATTAATTCTGACTTTGACAGCATCCAGTGTGATGTTTCTCTCTCTCTCTCTCTCTCTCTCTCTCTCTCTCTCTCTCCTCAGTGATGAAACAGTAACACACAGAGGTGTTAGTGCAGTTACAGTGTAAGGTGTGTTTACTTTTGATTCCATTGAGAATTTCAACTGATAAAGTGCTCATTTATATTACAAACAGATAATTATGTCATTATCAGCACAAACACACTTGTACACTTATGTAATGTGTATAAAATATGTATGGTGATGAATAATTTTTGTGAGCATTTGCTTCTCAGCACTGAATCCCAATTTTTGCATGTCTGCCTTTCTGCTTTATTCGGTCTCTCAAACCCCCCTCCCCCCAACTCTCTCTCTCTACATCAGATTGCCAGCTGTGAAATGGATTTGTTGAGGCTCAGCTACACGCAGCATCCACTCAATTACGTGTCTGACCATACACACACACACACACACACACACACACACACACACACACACACACCATCTACGTGACTCACACAGGCCCAATACACACTCCATTGACTCTAAAAATACTAGAGACCTTTTAAGCCATTTCAGCACTTCTCCGTTCTATCGAGTGTTTCAGAATAATATACAAAATAAATCTGTTCTACATTTAAACCAGAAATAATGCTAGATAATCAAGAAATAAATAAATATTAGGTGTAATGGAAAAAGAATCAATGGCCGCGAGGTCCAATGTTCTAATATTAGTGCTTCATCCTCTTATATAACACCAATTTATCCAGGCTTATATATTTTGAATAAATAAAGACTGCTTTTCAATTATAATGAATGCTATGAAGTGTCCATAAAACATAATCACTTTAAATGATCACAGCTATAATTAGTTCTTCCCTTCAAAGGGGAGAATCTTTTTCATTTTTCTTCAACTTAAACATAAATTCTACAGATAAACAACAAAGCACAATGTCCTTTGTCCTGAAAACTCTGTTGTGTTACAAAGCATAAAGGAAATTAATTCGCCTCTTATATAAGACAGATACAAACCTCTGATACCGGAGACTCCTTCCATAAATTCTCCTTATATAAAAATAGAACCTTATATAGACCATATACAGAAATATCTCCTTATATGATACCTAGGGCTGTCAAAACGCAATTTCATTTTAACAGCACAATTTTTATTAACTTTTTGACTATTTTTATAAAAAATATGAATAAATAAATATAAAAGAGGCAAAATTAAAACCTTCAACCCAGTACACATTTATTCACATGTCCTTTCTTTACTCGGATAAACAATAAACAAATAAATACTCCACATAAATATAATTTCTAATCACTATACATTTGATGTGCCAAGTCTCAAATCAAGCACAAAAATCTGCCATAATGCACACATCCGGCAATTAAAACCGTCCGTGTGGAAACATAGCAAATGTATGTTGAGTTTGGTTTCACTAATAACAAGCATACATTTGTATAAAGCATCAATATTTGTCTATTGCCATGTTGATTAGAGTATTGAAAACATGAAAAGTATTCATTTAAGGTACATCTGTATTTCTGTATAATATCATACATATCTCTTCCGTTTAATTCACCGCCTTCATCACCCCCACAGGCCATTACGAGTATTGGGTCATGCCCTATGGCCTTTCAATTTCACCGGCTGTGTTTCAAGGCTTCATGAATCAGGTGTTTCGACCGTTCCTACACCGATTCGTCATCGTCTATGTTGATGACATCCTGATTTACTTCCGGACACCTCAAGAACACCATGACCAGGTGACCCAAGTACTAAAGCTCCTGTGAAAGCATCACCTATACCTAAACCTTCCTAAGTGCGAGTTCCACCGAACCAAGGTCCAGTTCCTCAGCTATGTGATCGGCGCGAAGGGGATCCAGATGGACCTAAAGAAGGTGCAGGCTGTGCGAGAGTGGCCGCCCCCCGGTTTCGTGAAGGAGTTGCAGAGGTTCTTGGGGTTTGCAAATTTCTACCGTCATTTCATACAAGGTTTTAGCCAGATCACAGCCCCACTCACCTCCCTCCTCAGGGGAAAGTCCAAAACACTTTCCTGGATGCCTGAGGCCAAAGAGGCATACCAGGTACTGCGGAATAGGTTCTGCGTCGCTCCCCTCCTTAACCATCCGAATCCCGAATGCCCCTTTGTCGTGGAGGTGGACACATCTTTCACCGGGGTCAGGGCTACACTTTCCTTGTACTCCGGGAGCCCCGCTCAACTTCACACCTGTGCTTACTTCTCAAAGAAGCTGTCCTCCACTGAACAGAATTACGACATTGGGAACCGGGAGCTCCTCGCCATCAAGCTGGGGCTCGAGGAGTGGAGGCACTGGCTTGAGGGTGCAAAACACCCATTCATGGTGATTACAGACCACAAGAACCTACAATACCTCAGAGAGGCCAAGAGGCTGAACCCTCGACAAGCCAGTTGGGCCCTATTCCTAACTCGGTTAAAATACATCCTCACCTACAGGCCAGGTTCCAGGAACGGCAAGGCCGACGCCCACTCCCGCGTCTATGGCCAGGACGAACCTACCGAACCAGAACCCATTATTCCTCCCGAGCTGTTTGTCTGCCCAATCGTATGGAACCTCGAGAAGGAGATCCGCTCGGCCACAAGTCGAGAACCTGCGCCCCCAGGGTGCCTGGAAGGACCTTCATCCCTAAAACCTGTTATCCCGCATTAATAAACGCCGTCCACGATACCCCTGAAATGGTTCATCTGGGGCGTAGGGGAACCCTCCTTCTCCTCCAAGCTCGGTACTGGTGGCCCAACATGAACAGTGACATGTTACGTCCATGGCTGCCTGGTCTGCGCCATGTAAAAGGTTTCACGCCACCTGCCTGAGGGTAAGCTGGTCCCGCTGTCAATTCCAGAGCGGCCCTGGTCCCACATGGGTATCGACTTTGTGACGGATTTACCGCAGTCAGAGGGACACACCTGCATCCTGGTTGCGGTGGACTGGTTCTCCAAGGCCTGCCACTTCATACTTCTCCCCTGCCTTCCTACTGCTCTGAAAGGCGTTCTTCCGACTCCTCGGCGTGGCGGTTAACCTGTCATGGATCAGAGGATCAAACCGAGTGAAACCGGTTCCTGCCGTGGGCAGAGTATGCCCAAAACTCCCTGCTTCAGGGCACCACAGGGCTAACACCTTTTCAGTGCATGCTGGGGTTCCAGCCCCCCTGTTTCCATGGTTGGACGAGCCCTCCCACATCCCTGCCTTCGATTATTGGTTTCGAGAGAGCATCCGTGTATGGGAGTTGGCCCATGATGTGATGTCAGGGTACAGCTTGCTACGCCGTCCTTTGACACTCCACACACTCGTAGTCTATCCTAATCATACTAAGTACTGGCACCTGATGCTCATTAACCACGCAGCCCTATATCTACCCCTGACTTTCTTATAGTCAGTGTCCATTCTACTTGCTTTAGTGGGAAAAAATTCCAGGACTCCTCACATGGATTTCTTCCTACCCGTGAGCACTGTTGCGATCTTAAAACTTCCGAGACCGCACAGATCTTCTAAAAAACTCGTTTCCATTCCTGTCCATCCTCGTCACTCCCAAAGAAAACCGTTACATCTTCAGCTCTGCTACCTCCAGCTCCACTCTTGCCTTTCACTCAATACCGCTGTCTCTAAACCATACAACATTGCAGGTTTTACCACAGTCCTATAAACTTTCTCTTTCACTCTTGCAGATACTCCTCTATCACAAATCACTCCTGCCACTCTTCTCCACCCACTTCACCCTGCCTGTACTCTTTTTTTCACTTCTCTAACACAATCTCCATTACTTTACACTGTTGACCCTAGGTACCTGAACACCTTCTCCACTTCTTCTCCCTGCAACCGCACCACTCCACTGCCCTTCCTCTCATTCACATGTACTCTGTCTTACTCCTACTGACTTTCAATCCCCTTCTCTCCAGACTTCAGTCTGACCTCGTCCGTCAACTTGTCCATCACCACTGCAAACAGGAAAGGGCTCAGAGCCGATCCTTGATGCAATCCAACCTCCACCTTGAACCAGTCTGTCGTTCCTACTGCACACTTCACCAGTGTTGAGCTCGTTACTAAAAAATAGTAACTAGTTACAGTCACTCGTTACTTCATTCAAAAAGTAATAGATACGCGCTTCGAACCAGAAAGACACAGCTTACATTTGACTTAAAAGTTTTTGTCTTTATACTCAACTAAAGTGAAACAATGAGCATATTTCCACTTTGAGAAACTCGTCTTGCTCTCGCCTCGACTCGCCATTACTGCCGCACATACCTGAATAAACGGAGACATGCCCACAGTGCGTCTTCTTCGTGTTTACAGAGGTTCATCCACCAATCCGTCTTCTTCCTATTTACAGTGGATCATCCACCAATCCTACAATGCGACGCTGCTGTAAGCAAGTTAGGCTGTAGTCTACACTTCAGCCGAAATTAATTCATTTATAAAAGCTAACGGGTAACGCACCATACGGTAACGGAGTTACTTTATTTTTAAAAGTAACGCGTTACAGTATTAGTTACTGTAAAAAGTAACGCGTTACTAGTAACGCGTTACTGCCCAACACTGCACTTCACTGCTGTCACACTGTCCTCATACATGTCCTCATACATGTCTTATATAGAAATATCTTCCTGTATAGAATATCGTCTTACATAGATATGTCTCCTTATATAGAAATATCTCCTTTAGAAATATCACCATTTACATAAATATATATCCTTGTTTAGAAATATAAAACCTTATGTAGATAGAAAATCTCATTAGTTCTTCCACAAAATGCGTCATTAAAGTCACACTTTACCTCTTCATCACCTCCAACTTATTTGGTGTTTCACAGTATTGTTACATTTAATAGCAAAATGTGCAATATTGTTGTGGCACTCATGTCATTAGAGTTAGATCTTGGTAAAGGATTATTTCAGTGTTAGATAAATAAATTGACATACTAATAGAAAAAAATGGCTTCTGAAGTACTTGATTGGTTGTTATTCATCTACAACAAGCACAGGTCACTGTGATGCTGAAAAAAATATTTTACTCTCTGTATACATTTATATATTTAATATTATTACCCCTACTGACTCAATCCAACAGAACAGAGTTCTCAAACACAGAAACCAGAGGAAACACACACACACACACACACACACACACCCATACAGCCAGACAGAAGCTGCACAGGAAACAATAACTGAACGACTAGAGTTCAGTCATGCATTCAGGATGCAACATGCCCATGCTCAGAAACAAACATGATGCCAAACAATAGTCTTGATGTTGCAGTCGTGCAGTCAATTTAAAGCTAGATATCTGTTTCTGAATGTTTGTGTATGGATGTGCATGTTTAATTGTGATCACAGTGTGTTGTTCTGCTGCTGTGTGCCGCTGAACTATTTTTCCTCGTTACTGCGAAAGGTGTGTGCAGCCTTTCCTGCTGGTGTGACAGATGTTACCATGGCAACAGCAGCGCAGGCTGGCAACAGACTGCATCATAGTTCAGCACAAGACAGTAAGTGTGTGTGTGTGTGTGTGTGTGTGTGTGTGTGTGTGGTATTAGTATTTAGGTATTCTAATATACCTAAAAAAGAGATAAAAATATAAAATTATAAGAAACATGTCTTTAATAAATACATGTAAATATGTTACAGTACATATTTTGCAGAAATCATCATTGAAAGAGCCAATTAAACAGAAAACAGTTGCACTGGATGTCTTTGGATGCTGGAGCATTACATTTTCTACAAATCTCCATAAAATTTAGCGCAAAATCTTAGCAGAAGCGCTGAGGTCACTATAACAGTAAATGGGGACTAAATATGGAATGGGATGCTCAAAAGGCTTATGCTCAGGTGTTCACACAGTAAATATGTGAAATATGCACGAGTTTCATTTTAGTCTCCATGTCACATGATTTGCTTTTTAATCGGATTATTGTGGAAACAAGCCCAGCCATTAGGGTTGCACAAGCCTTAGTGTCGGTCCCAAGCCAGGATAAATGGGGAGGGTTGCGTTAGGAAGGGCATCCAGCGTAAAAACATGTGCCAAATCAAACATGCGGATGGTCGGCTGTGGCGACCCCTGACCGGAGAAGCCGAAAGAAAGTTTATTGTGGAAACAAGCACAACAGCACCACCACTGGTTGTCAGAAGAAACAAAAGTGAAACTTGACTGGCTGATTTCTTTCCATCCCAAACTATAGATTCATGATGTTTTACTGCCATGTCTTGTTCTTTATTTGGACTCATTTGTTTATTCCTCTTACCTGACACAATCCATGACGTTCCATGTCAGTAGCAGTGAATGGGAAGAATGTGTTCAATATAGTCCAACCAAATTACAAAAACATTGTACAAAAGAACAGATGACAGAACTGTAGGTTTTTTGTTCTGAATGAAAAGACTGCAAAACTTTTGCAGTCATAAAGCATTGCAGACAAAAATGTGTAATTACTGCGCTTTTCATGCATGAGTGGCCCTGTCTTTCTGTATTATCTGTACACCTGGAGAAGCGAAAGGAGGGTCCACATCACAACCAACTCATTTAGATCAAGCTGTAATGTTCAGCAATGTCATGCACAGCTCTGATTCTCTTTTAATCCTTTGGCCGTCTTTGTGATTGTTGTCATGATCCTATCTCATACTGAAAACTCTCACATACATTACAAAAAAATCAAGGTGAATGGACATTTAAGTCTGGTTCTATAAAGGCAAGGAGATATAAATCTTGAACAAGTTATTTTTAATTAAAGGAAACCCTTTACCAAGTGCAATAACAAAATAATTACTAAAAGAAAATACCAAAACACTACAGTCTGTGTTGTTATGTGATTTATGCACTTTTGCAGCAAGAATTTGCAAATGCAGATTCTGAAATTCCGACAGTGAGCACACACATCGAAAAACCTTTGCGCATTGAATACGTAAAAGTAAAATTACACATTTTAGAAAGTACTTGAGTACTTTAGAACAGTAAAAGAACAAAAAAACCCGACTAAATTACAGTAACGCGAGAAAATGTAATTCGTTACTTTCCACCTCTGGTATTCTTGCATACAAAAGACCTCATGATAACAGTATAATGCAGTTCCATTTGTTGAGCTTTTGATATGTGTTCGATTTTAGGCTTCTCTTCCTGCTTTCTGTCTTCCAGACATTTCACCTCCCCCCTTCTTTTGAATCTTTCCTCTTTTACTACTCCTCCTTCACCTATTTATTAGTCTTTTCACACTTTCTCATTCTGTCTGGTCTAAACCAAATCTAATAAAATCAATGAAACCTCCGAACCAACATATATGTCATTACCCTATCTTATTGCTGTTTAATGCTAAATTAAAATCCTGCCTGTGCCTTTTTATTTGTTCACTCCTATGTCGAATTCCTACCGAGACTTGCATTGTAGCACATAACGATCGAGGATACACACTGCACGAGCTTAGACGAGGTAACGGCATCAGAGGAATGTGTGACCTCACACACTTTATGTGCCAGTTTACCTGCTACGCATACTGAGGCAGACTTACAGACACTACATGACTGTACAAGCAACTGACTCGCAGTTTCACCTGAAAACCCAAGAGCATGGAAAGGAATCCGTCTCTGTAACACTTACAGATTTTCTGCTGATTTTTACCGCCAAAAATATAAAAAACAGCTTTTTTACGTATCATTACTTTATTGAAGTATTTCCATTTGGGGAGACTTTAACTTACTACTACTACTACTACAAAAAATATTGTACTTTTTTACTCAGCTACATTTCGCAGAATCAGTCGTTTATTCATGAGTGGATAAAAACTGAACTGGTCAAACACGCAGTAAGCCACCAATCAGGGTCGAGCACGCGCTCTGTTTTGAAATTCTTTTGATTGCCGTTTGGTGGTATCTAATTAGCACCAACATACAGTTCAGCATCAGTTCATCAGCAAGCAAAACATTTTAGGAGAAATAAATGATGGAAGAGACTCCTGATTCGAACTCGCCACGACACCCGTGGCCTCATTTGCGCAATTATTTTGAAGCAGTTGAAAAGAAGGTTTGACTCATCAATATTGCTCTATTAATAGATCAGTGTGCTGAGTATTTTACCTACTCTATCTGAGATGTTGTACGGTTTAGAGACAGTGGCATTGAGTAAAAGACAGGAGGTGGAGCTGGAGGTAGCAGAGCTAAAGATGTTGAGGTTTTCGTTGGGAGTGATGAGGATGGACAGGATTAGAAACAAGTTTATTAGAGGGACAGCGCTTTTGGACGTGTAGGAGACAAGGTATGGGAGGTGAGATTGAGATGGTTTGGACATGTGCAGAGGAGGGACATGGGGTATATCAGTAGGAGAATGCTGAGGATGGAGCCACCAGGAAGGAGGGAAAGAGGAAGACCAAGGAGGAGGTTTATGGATGTGGTGAAGGAAGACATGCAGGTAGTTGGTTTGAAAGAGACAGATGTAGAAGACAGGGGGGTATGGAGACGGATGATCCGCTGTGGCGACCCCTACATGGTTGACTCCATATTTAATAAAGCAAATAATGAGGCTTGTTTTTTTTGTGTTTTTTTTTAAGTGCTGTCCTGAATGGTTTTCCATGTCAGAAAAGGAAATTCCTCACACTGTTACAAATCATTGACAATGGAATTCTTCAAAGAAGTGGAACATGGAACAGCTTCAATCATACAAGTTATGAAGAATAATTGGCTTTCTGTAGCTGCTGCATCAGATTTAAAACATAGAATCTTGCCTACAAGGCCAAAACTCACCAGTGCCCCTTTACCTCAAAGCACTTATCTCATCCCACACTGCACATTTGTTCTGGAACCAAAGTGGTGGAACGAACTTCCACTTGATATCCGAACAGCATTTAGATGTAGATCGCAACTGAGTCTCTATCAGTCTTCAAATCTTCCAGCATGCTTTGGAGAGAAAGATCATGAGAGGCTTTGATCTCAATCTCTAACACTTTTGGGATGAACTGGAACACCGACTGCACCTAGTGGAACATCTTCCCGAAGAGTGGAGGGATTATAACAGCAAATTGGGACTAAATGTGTATTGAAAGGTGGATTTTGATGCTCAAATGCACATACCATATTTATGAACAGGTGTCTGTAGATTTTTGGCAAAACAGTCTGTCTGTCTGAAGTCTGTCTGTCTATCTATCTATCTATCTATCTATCTATCTATCTATCTATCTATCTATCTTACAATCTATCAATCTATCTTCACTTGTATCTATCTACACACACACACACACACACACACACACACACAGAGAGAGAGCTTGTGTAACAGTACCCATGCTTGTGACAGAAAACGAGCTGTTGTGGACACGTTGTGAAGGAAACGGCGAGTACAAGTGTAACCGTAGCCTCCTCATGTATAAGTAAAGAAGTGTATAAATGGTCCCGACTCCTCAGTGCTTCATCAAGTGGAAATAGTGAGGCATGTTGTTGTTTTTTCCATTTAGGGGATCAACACCTCAGGGTTAGTTATTAGTCGGTTCCATTCTGATCAGTCAGAAGTAGTTGCTTCTTCTTTTACACCAGCAGAAAGGTGAGGACCACAGTTTATAAAAAAGCTCTCTTTCTAACATGGCATTGTTACAATAGGAACAGCTCAGTCAGGTACTTATGTGGGTGAGGTGAGAAGGCCTGGGGTGCAGTCAGTGTTCCAATTCCGCATGTTCAATAGGGTTGAGGGCAGAGCACTACAGCAGAAGATCTTCCTTGCCAACCCATGTAAAGTATATCTTCATGTAGCTGGTTCTAAACACAGAGATAGCGTTGTCATGGTGGAACAGGTTTGACTCTTCTAGGTGAAGGGAAAATTTCAGGCGAACACATCCAGAGACATCCTATACAATCATTACTTTCTCGTGACAGTTTGGTGAAGAAACACATAAACCTGAAGAAGTCAGGTGTTACAATACTTTTGTCTATATAGTGTCTAATCCTGGTGTAGTTAATGCCCGTTTTGCTATCATCAGTGCAACAGATCTTCTACTGGGTGATCCGCTGTGGCGTCCCCTAATGGGAGAAACCAAAAGAAAGTTTTATTTAAAAAAATTTGTAACAAAAGTCATCGGAGAACAGATGTCTCAAAGGCTAAGGTGTGTCATTTCCTGATCGTTTTACAAATAGTCCACATTTAAAATCTGCTGCTGTTAACATTTATACGAAGGAAGAAAAGCAAGCATTCATAAATCAGAAAAAAATCTAAATGATCCCATCAGAGAAAAAGGCCACATTAGGTTTGGCCACGTATAAGTTACTATTTGGGACATTTTCAAATAAAGAAAGACTGCACAGATGAGTTTAGGAACTTCTAAAGACCACCACAGAAAACAGGGGTGAATGACAAAAATATTCTTTCCTTCCATGGTGAAGAATTAGCTATTGACACAAGTTGGCCAGGTCAAAGAACCTCATCCAGGAGGTAGGTGGATTGGTGTCAACAATCAATGTCAACAACCGAGACGAGTCTTTGCCATTGGTAAGCCTAAAAAAAACCATAAAAACCCTTTTTTTGTTTTTTAGATAAAACACCAAAAAGATCTGCACCTATAAGACGAGTGGAATCTCCAATCCCAGTGGATTTTCCTGGAAATCACAGGAAGAAAAAAAAAGAAGTATATGGATATATGAGGTCACTGCACAAGTGCAGAACCTGTCAGCAAAGTTGTAGACTGAAAGTAAATGATTAATGGGGGAAAAAGACATTTTAGGTAAATCATTGCAATGTCCTTAACGGGCTAAGTTACTTTTTTTCTTATTGAATGTCAAAAACACAACGCTATAACTCACTTATAGAGTGATATAGTATATCGATAGTACCAGCACACAAACAGTACAGAAATGGGGTTATTGTTGTTTGTGATGGTTTAAACCATTTTAGGTGTTTAATAGTTTTTATAGGATAAATAATGTAGTTTTAGCTCTATTGATGTAAATGGGTTTAGTGGAATGTTAGTACGTTGCCTTGTATTATTATATAATACAGTGTACAATAAACATGAATGGATAGATGGATGGAAAGATGGATGGATGAGCAAATGGATGAAAGGATGAACCGATAGATAGATAGATAGATAGATAGATAGATAGATAGATAGATAGATAGATAGATAGATAGATAGATAGGGAAACGAATGGCTGGATGGAAGGATGGGTGGATGAATAAACAAACAGAATGATGGATGGACAGATTGATGGCTGGATAAATGGACAGGTGGATTAATGAATGAATTAATAAATGAATGGATGGATAATTAAACAGATAGATGTATGAATGGGTCAATGGTTGGATGGAAATAGGAACAATAGATGGATTAATTAACATGATAGATGGATGGATGGCTGAATGGAGGGATGAACAGACAGATGGATGGGTGAACATATAAATGGATGAACGTGTAGATGGGTGGAAGGGTGAATGTATGGATGAATGGACATGGGTAAGTGAACAGATAGATAGATAAATAAGTAGATGGATAAACAGATAGATGGATGAATAAATAGATGGATGGATGAACAGATAGATGGGTAAATGAATGTATGAATGGAATCAGAGAACATGAATCCTGGATCTTAAGTGTAGTAGAGATTTGAAGATACTACTGTGGAGGGAGTGAAACAAAGAAACACTTTTTAAATCCCTTAACACATACACACACAAACACATGTAAACACGCCCATCTGCACAAACTTAAGATAGTGCTGAAGGGAACCAGGGAGAGAAAAGCAGAGAGTGTGAAAGAGAAAGAGAAACTGAGGTGTGTGTGTGTGTGTGTGTGTGTGTGTGTGTGTGTTCAGTCAGCTTCAGCACAATGAACGTTTTGTCTCGCTTGTGGTGTGGGACTGAGCAAAGGAACAAGTGTGACGGCTCGTAAGGTGTCCCAAATGTGTGTGTGTGTGTTTTAGTCTTCAACAAAGAAAAGCATTCACACAAACTCGGCATCGATGGGTGGAGTCAAACCAGACACACCCACCTCATACATATTCATTACCCTGGACAGTCCTGTTAATATGCTCCTCTCTGTGTGCCTGTGTCTTGGGTCACCTTGACTTTCTCCTGACCTGGTGTATTTCCTGTTTCTTTCTTTCTCTCGTCACCGGTCTTTTTCTTGCTGCATGACTCTCGTTTTTCTGCCCTCTTTCAATTTCCTAATTTTTTTCCTTAAATCTGGGCCTCTGCAGAAACCTCTTAGCTGCAGAGCCTAGAAACCACACACACACACACACACAAGAAACCAATGTGCCCTCTGCTGGCTGCTGCATGAAACCAAATGTCACGCATACACAAAAACACTATTTTTGCCCTGTGTACAGTCACACACCAATATTCAGTACACATATCTCACACACACAATGCTTGTAAACACTTCATTGTCTTGGGTATACATCTTTACAATAAAGCCCGCTTCAGCAATGATTTATTTGCCAAAAATATGATCAGTTCTTTAAATATTTTCATATATATATATATATATATATATAATTTTTATCTGAGGAAAAAGGGAAGTCTTCTTTTCTGAGGAAAAAGTCACGTGCATATATATATATATATACCGAACTGAAAGCCCTGCACTGAAATTATACATATAAAAAAAAAATGTATATACATCTATAATGTATATTATATAATGAATTGTAATACACATTTTTTAAGTAATGCATGAAAATATTCAAACATTGAAATAAAGCTTCCGAAGCAAATACTTTTCGATTTTTTTATTTATTTTTCAAATGTACACCACAATCTTTTCTATTAAACATTACACACAATCACTGACAGAAACAGAGCGATGTTCAGGAGAGAATCGGCGCAGGGCCGGGATCTTGAGGCCTGTGGAAACAGTGAGAAACAAACATGTAAACCAAAGAAAGCACAAAAACATCCATTACATATTTATTATAACAACAAATGAGCACTAATGTGCAATCTTCTTGAGGATGTTCCTCTAGACCAGGGGTCACCAACGTTTTTGACACCGAGAGCTACTTCTTGGGTACTGAATAATGTGATATTAATTAATAATAAATGATATTCATCTATATCAGGGGGTCAAACTCTATTACACAGGGGGCAAAACTCAAAGCACACTTTGACGCCGAACAGGATAAACATTTATTAAACACACTAAAACAATGTTTTTTTTAATCATAAATATGAATAAAAACAGACAGGAATATTATTCCAATAAATCAACTTAAACTTTAAATAACTTAAAATATTTTGCTCTCCATAAAAATATCTCCAGTTAAACACCAAACGTCTCACAGCTTCATCATGCAGCTCTTCAGAAACTCTCTCTCAGTAAATAAGCTGCTGATGTGCCTCTGATTTCTCCTCCGTTTTCACACCAGCTTCACTTTGGGATTTTGCTGTGGTGAAAAACCTCTGCTGAAATGTCAGATTCTTCTTTAACTCTTCCACTTTCTGTATCTTCTGCTCTGCATTCAGGGTTTTCAGCTTCTCCTGATGTTTTGTCTCGTAGTGCAGTGTCAGTAAACATCTACTCAGAATCCCAACTTTTCTCTTTGCCACTGTGAGGCGCTGTTTCACAACTTTTCAATAGGGTTAAATACATCAACAGAAGCTCGACTTGATTGACGCTGGAATGTTCTCAGGTAGTCTAGAGTTAGGCAGCTGAAGCGCTGCATTATGGGATCTGTAGTTTGTGTTTATCAGCGCTTTATATCGCCGGGACATTAATAACAATAATAATAGATCTATATAAAATCATTTGACCCTGAGTTTTGACACCTCTGATCTAGAAGACACTGATCATGTTAATGATTTCTCACAATAGTTATCAACAATGATTTAACAAAGTAGGAAACAGCTATTTTTAGAAAAGTGTGTTTAGAAATCATGTGGTCCTTGCAGGCGACCTGGTCGCATGTTGTGGGCACCATGTTGGTGACCCCTGCTCTAGACTTTGTGGAGATTGGTGCTCATTCAGCCATAAGGGTCAGGTACTGGTGTAGGTGAGGTGAGGAGGCCTGGGGTGCAGTCAGCACTCACATTTAGCATGATGAATAGAAGGAGATCTTTTACTCCAACCCATATGAAGGCATATCAGAGCTGACCTTGTGCACAGAGGCATTATCATGCTGGAGCAGGTTTGGGTCTCGTAGTTCAAGTAAATAGAAAATCTCATGCTACTGCATTTATAGACAGACATTCTATATAGTTGTATAAGGAAGAGCCAGAAGGTCGGGAAAGTCTGGTGTCCAAATAATGCTGTCTATGCAGTCAGCGTACAATGGGCCTTATTTATCAAGCAGGAAAAAAAACACATTTATGAACCTTATTTGTAGGGGTAATTACACAAGACATGTTGTATGCATAATAAAACAAACAAACCTCACAATCAAGTATAAATTCACACAGATGAGCCATAAAATTAAAACCACTGACGTGAATAATAGGACTAATCTCATTATATGGGACCTGTCAAAGAGTGAACAAGCAAACAAATATACAAATGTATACGTTCAGCATGAGCGAGTCAGTGGTGACTTGCGGAAAGAAAAAGAATCCCCGAGATGGCACGAGGAAGAAACCTGGAGAACCAGGGAACCTGTCCTCATCTGGGTGGCACCGAATTCCGCAACATACACAAGCAAGGACAACCCGTGTTCCCGAAACCTCCGCCGGGAAAGTTTTAATTCACCTCGCAGCATATGCACAACATTTTCACACAGACTTCCCAAGAGACTGAGAAATGAGCTGTGACGTTAGAAGGGGTTTTCAGAAGAACAAGTCAAACTGCTGCTGTGTGGAAGACAGACCTTATGTGGAAAACAGAGCCTTGATTATTGGGTCACGTCCTTTTTCCTCGCGATGTACTGTACAACTTCGGCAGGAGTCATGAGCTTCTCTGCTTCCGTGTCTGGAATCTCGAATCCTGCCGGAAACACCGGAACGCAATATAAAAACACTTAAGATGTTTGCAGCTGGTATCATGCTACAGGAAACAGGAACTAATCGTTCTGGTGGATGTCCACGACAATAATCGATGTTAAACAATAGTAATATTAATGTTAGAAAATAAAAAAATTGCTATTGTCCATCACCCAAGCCTGTTATGTTCCCATGTAGCACACGCTACATTGCTCTATTCCTTAAGTAGTCACTTCAAGAGACAAGAATCAATTTCTTTGCAACAAAAACTGGAACGCTCCAATGTTTCATGGCATTTCATGGCTTTGTAGGCAGATATTCAGATATCATTCGTTACTGTATTTTATTTTTTTCCATCAGCACTTTACTGAAGTATTTTCGTTTGGGGACACTTTAACTTCACATTTTAAAGGGAAAAATCTTACTCATTTTTCAAGAATACGGTAATTATATTTTAATTCATAAATGTCATTATTTTAACATAAAACCTAATTCCCTATAAGTTCTGTTTTCTATCGTGCTAGCCGATATCAGCCAAACTAATTAATAATGTGGCAAATGCAATTCCACGATAAACCAGGGGTGGTGATATTCCAACCACGGTAAAGCGGGGAATTACTGTAAATGAAAAAAGAAGCTTTTGGGCTCATCATTCAGTGTTCAACTCATTCATATCATCCTATTGATAGATCGATGTTCTGAGAGTAACAGAGTCTTTTCACATAGACCGAGTTGATTATGTGAAGAATTTTGTGATAAAATCGGGATCATCATAGTACTTTGGATACTTCAGTACAATTGAAGGCAAAAACCTTTGTACCAAGTAAAAGTTCAAAAAGAGCACTTTTACTGAAGTAATATTTTACCTCACGTATCTCTACTTTAACACAAGTACATGGTTTGTGTACTTCGTCCACCAAAGGCGCTTACCAAACTCGTCTTCCATCGCCATGATAATCTCCACCTGATCCAAACTGTCCAGCCCCAAATCTTTCATAAAGTGAGAGGATGACTCAAGCTGTAAAACAAGGGAGGAAAAAAAAAACTCGTTTTAGATCAGCAGACATGATTTGACATCAAACTACTGTACATTTGACCCTCAGTTTCCATCCTGACTGGTTTTCACACCACATGACACTGTAACTACTTGAGACTTGAGGTTTATTCAGGCTGCAGAAATGTGACGACAGACTCGTACCGTCTCCGGCTTGATCTTGTCGTATAGGTTAAGGACGTTCATGACACGCTCTTCGATGCTCTGCAGGGTCAGAGGCCGGGAATCGCAATACTGCCGACAGAGCTGCAGCGCAGGACTGGAGACCTGCGTAAACACAAAACAACAAATGCACTCATCATCTACTACAATAGCTGTGACCGAGCTAGCACACGATCGTTTCCTTGGGCCAAAAATATCTTATGGACCAAGACATGTCCAAAGAACTAAAAAAAAAAAAACTATTGAGAAGAACATTAAAGCCTCCTGAAACGTTCCTTTTCTTCTCTCTGCTGAAAAGTGAACACTGTTACAGCAGAAAGCAGGTGTCCAACTCCATATTGGTCAACGCTTATGGAACAGAATATACAACATGGCAAACATAATCGGTGTGATAGTCAGGTGTCCACATATTTTTGGCCAAATCGCCTCAATGTGGTACAAATCAATAACAGGATTGCCCTTCTCTGATCACATGACCTCTCCAGGTTCCGGTCTGATCCCAAGTCCTCATAAACTGCATGAGGTAATAGGAATTGATGTCATTTCCACTCGAACAGGAAGTCCTGGGCGAGACATTTTCGAGCGGATGATTTTAGAAATCATCTAATATATTTTCAGCTCGAGTAATACTGAGGTATTGGATGCAGACGATTGAATAAGTATTTTTCTCCTGTCCCAGGTGACATTGATCTTCTATCAATGAAGACAACGACTAAACGCTGGCCTTCAAAGTAAGGCTGTATTCATCTGAGCCATAGAACACACCCCTTCAAAAAGTTCATGAGACATTGCAGGCTCTAGAGTGGTTTAGATTGGACAGGCAGTTTAATAAGAAGTGCAAAGATGTGCATCAGAATGTATTCTTCGAAGATCGGTGTCCGATGTTCCTGAGACAGACTTCAGATCCAAAGTGAATGAATGATCATGGAGGCTTTTTGATCTGGTCCCCAAATTCAGTGTATGGGAGAATGAACCCATGACCTGTGGCTTCATCACTTCATGGTGATGATGATAATGATTATTATTTATATTTACAGCATTTGGCAGATGCCTGTTTCCAATGTGACATACATCTCTCTCATTCATCCAACTGAGCAGCTATGGAGCTAAGGGCCATGATTAGGGGCCCAAAAGTGGCAACATGGTGCAGCTTGGATTTGAGCTCACAACCTTTGGATCCAAAGTCCATTGATGATGGTGATGGTAATGATAATGATCTGAGCCTTCATGCCCTTCACACACTTCACAGTGCACCAAAGACACCCCAGGGTCACAGCACTGATCCAGCACAAGGCCCCTAAAGCGGAAAGGATGCATTTTAAAAAGCCTCACCGGTGAAATCCATGTAGATGGTTGTTGAAAAAGAACGAGGCTCAGTGATCTCCTACTGGCGGATTTCAGGACTCCGCCACTGTGCTGCAAGAGCCTTAGAGATCGGACGCAGTGCACCAGCACCCGGGACGCCATGTCTGTTCAAACAGTTACCCAGCATGCACAGCACCAACATATAACACACACGGGGAGGAGTGGTCTTGCGCATGCGCGTGCGCAGAGAGCCTTCTCTGGCGTACACTTTCAATTTAATAACGGTTTATGTTACAAAACACACACACACACACACACACACACACACACACAGTTTTTTCTTGGCTATAATAAATACAACGTTTAAGAAAGAAATGAAAAAATAAATCTCACAATAAAAGTCTCTTATTTTGAAAAACATCCCGGAAGTACATTGCTCCTCAAAACTAACAGGCTCTCACACAGACCTGCTTCTTCCCCCGCCCTCAAAATGTATTTTTAAAATATATTTAATTTCCATTAGAATAAAAAGATGACGATTTATTTCCCGCTTTTTATTATCCAGAATATTCCGCTGTTATTTGCGGAGCTCTGAATGAGAAGGTGAGGTCAGTGCACGTGCAGTAATCACACACCAATGTCCGCACTTTTATACTGATTTATTTGATAAATAAATCCGTTTGCTGGTCCATAATTGTTTTAACTTAAATGTGATCTACACTGTTTTTATTGTATTTTTTGCAGAACTGCACATTTCGAGGGCTGCTGCATCTAAACATGACGTCACTGGTAACATGAAGCGAAGTCATTGATTTGTGACGTTACAAAAAAATCTGCATATGACGCTAAAGTGGTATAGAAATGCGTTTTATGGATTTAAATATCTTTATCAATGTCTTCCACTTAACTGTACTCATTATTTTGATGAATTTTTTCAGTAGTGGTCTGAAGTGGCCCCTTCAAGCTGGACCTAAGAAGAACCTGAGCATGGAGCCGGCGAGTGTGGAGAACCTGTGCGTGTTGTACCACAGTGCTGATTTCCTGGTGCTCAATAAACACTGGGACATCCGCATCGACAGCAAGCTGTGGAGCGAAACACACACGGTCCAGAAGCAACTGATGCACCAGTTCCCTCACCTCGCAGATCCTCAGACGCACTACGGCTTCAGGTAAACACACACACGGAGAGCTTCACAGCATTATCCAGAACATCTAGCAGTTATTTCATTTATACTTCTGGGAAGATGCTCAAGGATGCAGCAATGGCTGCATTGCAAAGTTTTGAGTTACTCAGCTAATTTATGGATCTTTAGGATGTTCATGTGGAACCATCCTCAGCTGCACAGTGTCTCGTAGGGCTTCGGTAGGAGCAGTAGGCTCTGAAGTGAAAAAAGAGACAGAAAACACTGGTCCCTCAGGAACATGTTTAACTTGACAAGAGAGGGAAAGAACTGGAGAGAAATAAGGATTTTGGGGTGATCGTAGTAAGGAAAAACTCAGTTATGAGGAAGAAACCTTGAGAGGAACCAGACTCAAAGAGGGTAAATCCATCCTCATTTGGGTGATTATAAATCTTAAAAACAATACGAAACACAAAAGAGTGAGAACGACTCTGAGCTCCAGTGTGTGAGATTATGACTCATGTCAGTTTCTACAGTCTAGTACAGTCGTTTGACACGTCAGATGGTTTGTGATGTTTGGGTGTCAGCATCTACTCCTTACCAGGTCCACAATCTTCTTGAGATGGGACACAACTGGAACTGGTACAATCTCAGGATGGATAGAAAAAGTCTGTGTGATCAGGGTTTATTGTGTGTGTTGGTTGCTAACCGGCTCCTTCACGTTCTTTGTGCAGGTTCTGCCATCAGCTGGACTTCTCCACCAGTGGAGCGCTGTGTGTGGCTCTGAATAAAGCAGCTGCAGGACAAGCGTATCGCTGTTTCAAAGACAGAACTGTAACCAAGGCTTATCTCGCTCTTGTACGCTTTCCTACACACGTCTGACACACACCTTTTCACTCTTAAAACTCTCTTTGCACTCATGTCCCAGCAAACTGCGTGTGTTTTAACAGTATCATCACTATTAACAATTCTCACAAGTGTAAAATCATTCTATAAGGAGAAATATTTCTAGAATGACACCATCCTGATCCTGAGTTTTCTCTGTGCACTCTGTAACAGCTGGAACATGTGCTTCAAATCAGTAAAACTTGGTTAAACAGCTGGAACATGTGCTTTAAACCAGTAAAATTTAGCGAAACAGCTGGAACATGTGATTTAAACCAGTGATATTTAGCAAAACAGCTGGACAGTGTGCTTTGAACCAGTAAAATTTAGCGAAACAGCTGGAACGTGTGATTTAAACCAGTGATATTTAGCAAAACAGCTGGACAGTGTGCTTTGAACCAGTAAAATTTAGGGAAACAGCTGGAACGTGTGCTTTGAACCAGTAAAATTTAGCGAAACAGCTGGAACGTGTGCTTTTAAACAGTAAAATTTAGCGAAACAGCTGAAACGTGTGCTTTAAACCAGTGAAATTTAGCGAAACAGCTGGAACGTGTGCTTTTAAACAGTGAAATTTAGCGAAACAGCTGGAACATGTGCTTTAAAGCAGTGAAATTTAGCAAAACAGCTGGAATGTGTGCTTTGAACCAGTAAAATTTAGCAAAACAGCTGGAACGTGTGCTTTGAACCAGTAAAATTTAGCGAAACAGCTGGAACGTGTGCTTTAAACCAGTGAAATTTAGCAAAACAGCTGGAACGTGTGCTTTTAAACAGTGAAATTTAGCGAAACAGCTGGAACATGTGCTTTAAACCAGTGAAATTTAGCAAAACAGCTGGAATGTGTGCTTTGAACCAGTGATATTTAGGGAAACAGCTGGAACGTGTGCTTTTAAACAGTAAAATTTAGCGAAACAGCTGGAACATGTGCTTTAAACCAGTGATATTTAGCAAAACAGCTGGAAAATGTGCTTTGAACCAGTAAAATTGAGCGAAACAGCTGGAACATGTGCTTTAAACCAGTTTTATTTAGCAAAACAGCTGGAACGTGTGCTTTAAACCCGTAAAATTTAGCAAAACAGCTGGAATGTGTGCTTTGAACCAGTGATATTTAGGGAAACAGCTGAAATGTGTGCTTTGAACCAGTAAAATTGAGCGAAACAGCTGAAACATGTGCTTTAAACCAGTGATATTTAGCAAAACAGCTGGAACATGTGCTTTGAACCAGTGATATTTAGCAAAACAGCTGGAACATGTGCTTTGAACCAGTGATATTTAGCAAAACTGCTGGACGTGTGCTTTAAATCTGTGCAGGTTCGAGGCACCGTGACTGATGGCAGAGTGACGATGGACGCCGCCATCGGGAAAAACACCACAGAGGGAAAAACACACATGATGTGTGTGGAAGGAACCGAAGGTCAGAATCACGAGCTAAAAAAACCTGTTGAACCTGAAATCAATAATAATTGGCGATTTGTTCGCATTGTAACAGCTTTCTGCACTCCATTACATCTGTCGAAACTTAGGATCGATATTTATCATACCCAGTACAGTGATTGTTGATCCTTCAGGTGAAAAGAGTCGATTAAACAACCATAAATGTCTTCTTTCATTTCTTCTGTTTGGTTGACAGGATGTGAGAATCCCAAGCCCAGCCAGACATTATTAACTGTATTAGAACGCGGATCATATGATGGAGAGCCCGTTACTAAAGTTCTTCTGCAGCCTCTTACAGGTAAACATTTATAATCCATCCCACCTGATATCTTCTACAGGAACTGTACAATCACTCTCTCAGGAACAGATGTACAATTAGAGAATGAGAGAAAGGGGAGATCTGGGTAAATGGGAGAATATCAGAACCTGCTGGTTTAATGGGGAAAACATGGTCCACACCAATACCTTCAGTCCACACAGATGGCGCTTTCAGTCAACGAAAATGTAGCTGTGCTTTAATGGGCAACTCTATAGTTTTAGAGTCCTAGACCTAAAAACAGAACCTGGTTTTTTTAGATATCTGGCAACAACTATTATGCAACAAGCAAACTGACAGACATCACACTTTTTTTCCCCTTATCATCATTGATGTGTATATTACCAGAAGTTCCAGACTTGAATCAGCAGAAATATTTTTGCACTGCTGACGCATGACAAGCCGAATAGATACCTGCATGAATGTCCAGATCTCATGCCCATCGAATCTCTTTCATTTCCGAAACCCTCACTCTTGCGTTTCTTTTCAGGACGCACCCATCAGCTCCGGGTGCACTGCAGCTCCATCGGTCACCCCATCGTCGGCGACTTCACTTACAGCCTCGGCGCAGACGGCTCTCCGTACCGCATGATGTTACACGCCTACTTCCTGCGGATCCCCCTGCAACGCGAGGTCATCCAGGTCACGGCTTCCGATCCCATCGTTCCCGAACTAGACCCCAAATGGAAGCCGGAAACGGGCGTTGCAAATCTCGAGAGTTTAATGAGCGAACTAATCGCGAGAACTGAAGCGGATGAGCGACGAAGGAAGGAGGAGGAAGAGGCGAGGAAGCTGGCGAGAGAAGAGGAGAAGAAGAGGAGGAAGAGCGTGGTGGAGAGCGTGGAGGAACGGGCACAGTGTCAGCACTGGCTCTCTGAATGGAATCTCAGTGACTAGTCATTTACTCTTTGTTTATTTTTTGTAATTAAACCAATGAACAAATCTAACAGTGCTTTTAAAAACCTAAAAATAAAGACGCTGGACAGATCGGAAAATTTTATGTGACCAGGAAACGTTTATCTATTTTTTTGTCATTCGTGACGGCATATTTGTTCGCTTAACCATATTGTACACTGTATTGAACTACAAGTTGTAAATTCCTAGTAGATAATGATCTCTTCGACAACAAGCTCATGGATATATGGACAAAAGTATTGGGACACCCGACGTCCCTCATCCATATGGAATTCTTCCCACAATGTTGGAGGAAAGCGTCCTAGGAGCTACAAGACCCAAACCTGCTCCAGCATGATGACACCCCTGTGCACAAAGCCAGCTCCATGAAGATATGCTTTACATGGGTTGGAGTGGACGATCTCCTGCTACACCCCTCAAACCCTATTGAACATGCTGGATGTGCACTGGCTGCACCCCAGGCCTCCTCACCTCACCCTCATCAGTACCTGACTTTATTAACACCCTTGTAGCTGAAAGAGCACAAATCTCCCTAAAATCTAGTGGAACATCTTCCCAGAAGAGTGGAGCTTATAATAAGAGTGAATGGAGACTTGATGTGGAATTGGATGCTCAAATAAAAAGCAGTGTAGATTTTGTTGGGGTGGGAATGAAAGTGTTTATGCAACCCGGACCCCACAGAGGTCCGAAACGTCTCACTTATTGCAGTCAGATTTATTTTCAGGTGACGGAAACAAGGAATGACTACAGGTTTTTTTTTTGTTTTTAATAAATTGGGCTAGACGAAACATAACTCTGGGTGGACATTTAATAAAACGTGAACATATACAGGTCGAATAATGTGCGTCAGAAATGATCTTCTATTTACAAGTATTTCTTCATTATAAACTAACAATTCTGGAGGGAAAAAAAAGTCACACCACGAGTCATTTGATGCGTGTAATCAACGAGCGTTTGTTTGCCCAGAGAAACGTTTCGTACTGCGGAATCGACACAATAAATACAAGCATTCATAAAACCCAATCCCGTCACGAGTCTGCTGATCAGGTGAGCGCACTCTGCTCGCGAGAAAACCATCAACACGTGTTCCTTCTTCGTATGTGAATTTACTAATAAAAAGCAGTGCTCATGGAGTTCGGCTGAGGACAAATGTACGGGCGTGGATCAGACGGACACGGGTGGGGACGTCCGTCCTCTTTTTTACTGTAGGGAGGAAATGACGATGGATCAAAGGAGTCCCGTTATAAGAGCCGGGCGGTGGTTAGATTTGGCTGAGCGGGAGGAATTTTTGATAGTAGCTCTTGGTCACGTCGATCATCAGCTCCTGTGTGCACTCTGGAAGCTCCCCAGTAAATAACCCTAAAGAACAAAAAATTGAGATTTGAAATGTTTCCATCATTCATTTCCTGACATTAAGAGCACAAGGTGTGTTAATACAGTACAGTGTGCTAGTGTATGTGAACCGCTGGGTATGCGGAGAATACTCGCTTGTGATTGGTTAGAAAGTTTCCTGCTATATGGCTCTGACCCTCGACCCTATAGATATGATTAGTGTGAATGCTGACTGCACCCCAGGCCCCCTCACCTATATCAGTACCTGACTTTACGAACACCCTTATAGCTGAATGAACACAAAGTCTATACAAAATCTAGTTGAACATCTTCCCAGAAGAATGGAGGTTACTATAACAGAAAATGGGGACTCGGTGTGGAATGGGATGTTCAAAAAGAATCACAGCCTCGCTGCACACACCTGGACATCCAGAGAACACTGTGAACGGAGGAACGACTGTCTCTGGAGGCAGCACCGTGTTATCCAGGATTTTACAGCAGTCCTTTAACACGCAACGCCGCCCCTGCACCATACACACAACTTCAGTAACAAGTCTGCAGATCGATACAGCTATATATTTGATATAACGTCATAGGAAGGTGGACTGTAAAGCAAAGCAGGTTATATATTATATATAGGAATATATTCATTAATAAATATATCGATCTTTGTGCAGCGCGCAGTCTCACGTACAAATAAACAGCATGTTGGGTCAGTAATTCGCCTCTAGAGGCCGCTGTTGTAAAAACGATCGATGCAGGTTTTCGCTGATAGTTCCAGAAATCAAATATTGTGGACCTCTACTAAGAGGGCGTGACACCATTGTTTGAGAGAATGTACCGTAAAATCCTGTCACTTCTCGTTGTTTGGGAATAAACATGGACTTGACTGTGAATGGATCTATTACTTACGATAACGCAGTTTTTCCCGATGTGAACGTACGAGCCGATCTGAGCCGCGTTTACCACGCAGTCCTCTTCGATGAACACGTGGTCTCCGATGTGCAACGGGAAAAAAGCCACCCTGTGCGAACAAGACAAATGTCCTATCCTAAGTATTCACATCATTAAAGTCTGATTAGAGTCTGATTAAGAATCACTTCCAATCCATCTGGCCCAAAATGCCTATTGGAAGAATTTCCTCATGCTATGTAGCCTGGGATGCTCTTCGTTCATAAAATTCATAATATTCCGATACCCCCTGCTACCTACTGGATGACATCCTGCGTGCCAGGTCTTGCAGTAATAGGTTTGGTGCAGCCAATGCAAATAATCTGATATGATTTTTTAATGTTTTTGGCTGAGATGTTGCTCTACATTCAAACTAAAGACCAGCCAGTCTTAAACAATATCCTCCGCCGAACCCTCGATTCTGATCGATACTTTCGATCTGATTTTTGGTTAAAAAAATTAATCCTGCTTTATATTTGCTTTATTTTAATATGCTATCGTTTCTATAGTATTCGCTCATTCACAGGGACTCGTTTGGCAGATTTGAGACAAAATCACAGTGAATTCTGAGAAGAAGGTTGTTGTTGCTTAATAATGAAGTTTAAAATGAGCATTGAGGTAAGAAGTCTCCAGTGTCAGAGAACCTACACTTACATCTTCTCGGATTTTAACCGTTTTTATTTGCAGACTCGAATTTTGTGCATCCTGATTGGCCGTGTCCAGCTCCTTACCCTTTGCTGAACTTTTTAAACGGCGGCCGGATCACGCTCCTGCTCTTGATGACGCAGTGCCTCCCCACTCTGACGTTAGCCAGATCTCCCCTGATGATGCAGTCGTTCATCACTATGGTCTGGTAAAACACACAAAACCTCTAGTAAACAGACAGGGTGGGGGATCTTACGCTTCCAAAAGCATAGAGATGGAGATCCTGCTTACTTTTCCGTTCAGGACGATGTTCTGGCTCCCACACAGAACCGACTGCCTGCTCACTTTGTTGCCCGACGCCTGAAGAGAACAGAAGATAGTTATACTTTACGTGTACAATGACTCCATGCTAAATCAGGATCGTGTACAAGTCAGTAGAACGTCTCATTCGATTTTGTGAGGTAATTCGAATGACTGATTTAAACCTCAGGGAGAATCAACCAGGATAAAAATCAAGAAGTGAGAGAAACGGTGCACTGAGGTACTACAGGGTGCTACTAAACAGCAGCATCAGAAGCATGAGGAAAATCAACAAGGCTATAACTCAATGCTGGAGACTCCCCTGTTGTGCTCATGCGCGCACATTAAAATTTCAATTGAGTAAAAATACTTAAGTATTCAAAGAGTTTTTACCACAAAACTCCTCGCATAATCGAATCAGTCTATGCACCTTATGTACAAGTGCTGAAGTTCCACAGAAACACTATATTATAATATTGGATTGATTTTACATTGTACTTGTATAGTAGTACAGATTTACACATTAAAACTGTGTCCAACTTTTTCATATTTGGTGTGAGCACCACTGTTATGTAGCACTGCCTTAATCCTCCTGAGCATGAAATTCACCAGAGCTGCACAGGTTGTTGCTGGGATTCTCTTCCACTGCTTCATAATGACATCACACTAAGCTGCTGGATCTTCACTTTCCGCTTGAGGATGCCCCATATGTGCTGTTCGGCCCCGTTTCTGAGGAGAGGGCATCATGTTGGAATCCATGTTTCCTTTCAATGAGCTGCAACTCCTTACTACCAGCAGCACTTACGCAGCCCCAGACCATGATGCTACCACCACCATGCTTGACTGTAGGGAGGACACAATTTTCTTGGTACTCCTCACCAGATCTAAACTGTTTGCAGGCTTTCTTGTGAGCCAGCTTCAGAGGCTTCCTTTTGGGATGACGGTGCCATTATAGTGCCATGTTGAACATCCATTGGTCAGTACAAGAGAATTGTAGTCAAAGCTCCAAATTTTAACTGCTCTAATACAAGATACACACATTTGTATGGTTCTGTCAAGCAGATAAAAACAACATGTGCCCACTTTTATTGCCAGTTTTTACACAATATTGGCTGTATGTTAAGTTATTTTTTAAAAGGACAGTAAATCTGTATTGCTATACAAACTGCACATTGACATCCGTCTGTCTACTTTTTTTAAATAATGGATAGATATCTGACCATCACACTGCTACTGTGGATTAAACCACGCCCCCAGGGGCGGGACATAGACGATACCGATCATTTCATTGGACAAGCACAAGCATAGTACTGGATGAGTCAGTCAAAATTATTATTTATAGATGAAAACAAAACAAATTAAGACAAATATTTTTCAAATAATTGTTGGGTTTTAAAAAATCCATATCATAGTCTGAAACCAAAATGCAATTTGCACGACTCTTTGCAATCTGCCCTAGTATATTATACACAGTATCACTGTTAGCCTCCTAGCAGAGTTAGCACATCAATTTTAATAAAACATTACATATAATCTTTAAGAAAAGAAAAAAAAAACATTCACGTACTGTCTCGATGTACTCGGCCTTGTTGTATAAAATTTCACTCAGCTCCATTCTTGCTGAAAGGGACCGCTGGCAGCGTTGATGATGTTCACTCGGTCAGGGCGTTAGCTACTCTTGCACGCCTCTAAGTCCCGCCCTCACTATTTATACTTTAACAAATGACTCCTTCCAATTGGTTAGATATCTCGTCATCATAAACAACTAGCCAATCACACACCAATATCTGTGAAACCAGCTTCTCACTTCCGCGTCCATTCTACATTAAGGCAGTACTAAACGAGCGCAGATAACCTCGCAAAAAGGAAGACATTACTAACAGCACCATAACAACGTCTTACTCATACACACTGTTCACTCATACTGCTTAATAATTTCATCTTTAATACGAAATCTATTCAAATAAAAGAGTCATTAAACACGTTGTTTGTTTGTTTATCTACAGTATCCACTTTGCCCTGGGCAGCATCGTGGTGGGTCCAGAGGATCCATTGTGTAAAATGATTCCACTGCATTGTCCACCATATGAAGGTGTGATGTGGGAATAAACCCAGAACAAGCTGAGAGTAGCCCAACACACCTCCTAGCATGTTTTGAGAGCTGGGAGGAAACTGGAGAAAACTCGCATGAACATTTGTAAAACTTCAATCTCTACCCAGCAAGTCAATCTCAGGTTAAATCCAAGGACCCTGTAGCTGAGAGACCACAATGCTAGCAGCAAAAAAGTTTGCACATCACCAAGCTGCCACTGATGGGCCCTTGAACAAGGCCCTTATCCATCTATGATGCTAAACTTTTCAACAAGCCGGGATATGTAAAGACAAGAATTTCACTCTGCTGTAATATATGTATATGTGACAGAATAAAGGCTGCTTCTATTGTTACCTACAGCATTTGGTATTTGATTATACAGAAGGTACTGGTGAAGGAGGAAGAGCCAGTGATTAGGAAATAACCCTAGAAATATAACCTGTGCTCATATGACACACTATTACATTGATGAGTTTATATATATGTTTATATTTAAAATAAATTCAATTTGTCACATACACATTTACACATGTACGCATTCACTCCTGCTTTTTCAACTGTCCAACATGAAAAATAGAAATAAAATAAGGATAAAAATAAAGTTAATAAATAAAAAATGTTTAAAGTATACGTATTAAGTATAGTATAACTAAAAATTATGAAAATAAGATTAAGATATAATATATATAAACACAACCTAGGGAAAAAAAAATTATATATATATATATATATACATACACACATGAATTTTCAGAAAGGGATAGATGTGTATAACAGACATTGACAGGATATAGATTAAAGTAATCCAGTATGATTTGTCCTTGTGTTCATGTGCAGTATAATGTGAAAACCCACTGGAGGGCTCGCCTGTCCTACATCGTGTTGTTCCCGAACCAGGACATGATGCTTCCAGTCAGGACGCTCTCAATGGTGCAAGTGTAAAAAGTCCTTATCACCTGAAAAGGTAGTTTAAAATTCCTTAGGAGTTTTTAATGGTACAGACACTGAGGGTTTTTTTGCACCGGGGTGTTGATGTGACAAGACTAAGACAAGGTTCTGTGTGATGTGAACACCTAGGTACCGGAAACTGTCCAATCTCTCCGTTGATGTTTAGCGGGTGGTATGACCACTCCTGCCTTGTGCTGAAGTCCAATATACACTCCTTAGTCTTGCTGATAGTTCAGGTGAAGATTGTTCTCCTGGCACCATCCCTCCATGATTTTAATCTGCTGTTGGTAGGCCATCTCTGCGTTGTTGGAGATCAAGCCCCAAAACAAAAGTGTTTTCAGCAAACTTGATGGAGGTGGTGAAGTTGGAAGTAGCCACAAACAGTCTTGTGTGTACAGTGAGTACAGCAGGGGGCCCAGAACACAACCCTGAGGAACTCCAGTGCTGAGGGTGAGGGTAAATGAGTTGTGCTTGCCCACCCATACGGCTTGTGGTCTGTCTGTCAGAAAGTTGGAGATCCATTGACACTGGAGTGAGCTATGTCTTAGGACCTCCAACTTAGAGGTGAGCGTAGAGGGAATTATGGTGTTGAACACTCAACTGTATTCTACAAACAGATTCTTGAATAATTCCCTTTTCTGCAGTCCAGGTGGCTCATTTTTGTGTGGAGAAGATGTGCGATGGCATCATCAGTAAAGCGGTTCTGACGGAACGCGAACTGTAGAGGACCCAGTGTGTTGGTATTGATGCAGTGATGAAGTCTCTGACTAGTCTTTCAAAGCAATATATCACTACTGAGGTCAAAGCTACAGGAGTAAGTCGTTGAGGCGGGTGGGTTGGTTTTTTTTTCAGGACAAGAACAATGATAGACTGTTTGAAGCATGATGGGACAACAGACTGTTCCAGGGAGGGGTTGAATATCACAGTGAACACTGGTGCTAGCTGGTCAACGCAGGCTTTTAGAACCCGACCTGTGATGCCATCTGGTCCAGCTGCCTTCCTGGTATTCACTCTTCTGAATGCCCTCCTCATGTCATGCTCTAAGATGGTGAACGGTGTTTACCTCTTCTGCTCTCTCAGCATGCATGCTGTTTGTGCCGCTGGCATCGTTAGCTGCAGCCACAAAGCGAGAGTAAAAGATGTTTAGCTCCTCTGCATTCCACTTTCTTTAGGACGTTTTTTTTAAATAGTCCGTGATGGTTCTTAGTCCCTGCCACAGGCTCCTATAGTCACAATGTTGTAACTGTGACCCTATTTCCTTATGTAGCGCTGCTTTGCTTCCTTCACCGCTCTGCGCACACTGTATATGATATATACCAGACATTATGACAGTATATCATTATGACCGGTGAAGTAAATAACACTATCTCTTCATCATGGCACCTGTTAGTGGGTTTGACATATTAGGCAGCAGGTGAACATTTTCTCCTCAATTTTGATGCGTTAGAAGCTGGAAAAATTAATCCACATTAATATATTTAAGCTTGTGCAGTATGCTACAGTCTGCGCTGTCTGATCATGCAATTAAAAAACTTGAAAATGTTATTGTATGCCTGCTAGAGGGCCCCAGACTCACCAAATCGAAATCTGATTGGATAAAACAACAGCTTGAAGCCAGATGTACTTTAAACTACAAATGAAAATAAGAAAATAGATAATTGGAAAAAATGTAATCCATATTCATGTTACATTACATCCATACTTTCATATTCAGTTTAGGCCAGCAGAGAAGAGCCCACCACTGCTGCATAAATACCAGAAACACACTATTAAATACCGTATTTAGCTTAAGTGATGCGCCTTTGTGTGTTTTTTTTTTTAATGCGTTTGTCTTCTCACCACGAGGTGGCGCTATGGTGATAATTTACTACATGTATGCAGTAGGATTCAAGACTTTATCATCATATGTACAGAAAACAAAAAGCCTGTTAGACTCTACAATGAAATACTCTGCAAATGCACCCAGCAACATCTAATCATTATACAAGGTCTGAAAGCTTTCAATACAAAAGGTATCAAAAAAGAGATATGACATGAATCTGAGAATTCCTACCCCTCTCTGCTTTCTTAACAGCGTGCACTCGAGCTGGTATGGACCCCATAATTGTATGTAAAATGATCAATAATAATCCATAATTTCAAGTCCATCCTTGTGTCTGAATTCATGCTTCAAATTTGCTTACAGTTACTAGAAAATGTGCACCATCTTGAATTTTGAATAGTCAGTGTGTTGTGTATTGTTTCACACTTTCAGGGACTCATTACACTGCATACTACATCTGTTCCGCTGTGCTGTGAAGAACAACGCAGCCGAACGTGCAATGGGTTTACACTAATGGTGAAAAAAACAACCAGATAGACACAGAGGATGTAGAGTCTGGTTTTTATTATACCTGTGGAGAATCGGCCAAGCTGGGGTTATGTGGATTATATTCTTTCAGCAATTGTTATCAGGAATTAAGAAATTATGAAAGCAACACAATTTGGCACCATTCCATACAAATACTTCATATAATATTCCACATAAATGGTAATATGGACATTTCCACTACAAACCATTACCAAATGGTTTCCAGTATGTACAGTGTTTGTGTAAAATATTCAATAATCATTATCCAAACCAAAGAAACTAGTGTAGAAACTAAAAATCTTTTTTGCTTGTTGCGATATATTTGTAAGTTGTGGAAATACATATTGGATTTTCTTCTCTTTGTATTTATTGATGAATGTTGTGAGTGTTAGTGTCACGGTGGTGATACAATATCTGAATTTCATTTGCTGTTCCACCAGATTTTGTGGAGATTTTGGAGATTCATTCAGCCACGAGGGTGTTAGTAAAGTCATGTACTGATGTTGGAGAGGTGAGATCAAGCATTTCAATTCATCCTAAAGAGTTTAAAGAGTAGAGTAGAAGAGAGTTGAGGTCAGAGGGCTAAAACATGGCGCTCTAGATCTTCTTCTCCAAACCGTGTAAAGCATATCTTCATGAAGCTTCATTTAAATGTTTTTTCTTTTTACAAGATATGTCAGAATGAGCTTATCCCCAAAATGCCCTAAATAACAGAGGTAGTTATGTAATCTTTGAAGAAATTTGGGTGAATAACCTTGAAATCAATCTAAGTATTGGAGCGGCAGTGAGACAACAAGGACCATCTTAGTACACGTAATTGATGATTAACATTTAAACAATAATATCACCCGATCATTTAGGCCTGTAAAAATATAAAACAATGTTTTTTGTGACCAGGATTATAATTTATAGACATCCAGCTATCACCTATTGGGGCCATTACTCAATTCAAACACTTAATTTGCAAAGCTAAATCTTATTTACACAACAATCAGAAAGAACAGTATAAAATCTCTGGGCAGGAATTGACCTGTGTTCTTTGGTGAACCCAAAGTACTTCATGTATTTTGTCAGTGCTTTGCTGATCATTATTTCTTTCCTACAGCCTCCTACTCATGTGCCTCCAACATTGCGGTAATATTTTATGGAAGAACCACATATGGCACATGTATATATTCATTCCCATGCTATATTGCATTTGCAAATTTTGTTCAATATATTAGGTTTCTCATTGATTCCCTTATTTTTATAAAACTTTGTATAGCCTCCTGGTTTGTTAATAATATGAAAAACATCAAATCATCATTAAAGGTTTTATTTAGATATGCATGATAAGCAAGTTCCTAATTTTTCATCATACCTACTTTTACAGCCAAGAGAGCCTGAGGCTATAAATGGTTAATGATCTAAATTAAAAGTATGTGTTGCCCCTTCTATCCTCTACACACATGTAATATGTGATGGAGAGAATAATTAGATGTCTGCCACTTTGCCCTTTGTACGCTGGAGTGTTCTCCTGACCTCCGTTTCACGCCTGCAGAGAAAAGCGAGCTAACCCACATACAGGGAAAAAAAATCGATGCTAGATCTTCTAGTACAGGAAATTCCCAGCGTTGGTGAAAAGTTCCGAACAGTTCAGCGAAGCTCCACAAAGTCACACAAAGGATAAATCGTTACTGAATTGCACAGCAGTTAATCATAGTATAATGATTGTCTGCCTTCAATAAGTACTGTATCCCTATTTACAATCAGTCCTGCGCTTGGGATGAGACGGCGAAGTGAAATCTCTGTGTATCATCATGCTGTGTAATTGCATAATTCATCCTTTGGCCGGCTGCCGAGCGTCTTCCTCCACACTGTGTGAAAGATCAGCAAGACTATTTTCACATTTCTCCAGCTGAATCATGCACCATCTCAGCTCTATTCTCTCAGCCGTCCCACACAATTAACACAGAGGCAGTGCTCAGGAGATGTGTTTGTGTTCGCTATACACGTGGGCTGTGCGGGACCTCATTAGAAACCGTCCTAGGATGCGTTCCAGACCTGTTTTTAATATATCCGCATTTCTGTTTATTAGTTTTTTCGGTCTCTTCATCACCTTCATGACTGTTCCATTATTTTAAGGAGTTCTCGAACAAGTACTCGTCCATTTTCTTTCAGAGTAGCACACAAAGTTGTTGATGGTACGTTACATAAATACAGTAGAGGACGTTACATAGAGGTTTCACAAACAGAACAGAATGTACTTTATTACTTCGACTCCCCCATCTGTATATGATAACTATAGCAATGTGCATGTTAGGCCATGTCCACACTCAAATGTTTTCCATCCACACACTGAGATGGTGCTTTCAGTCTCATTACGTTTTCAGAGGCTTTCGAAAACCGTAATGTGAACGTGGATCATTTAGACACAAAAATGGCGTTTTTTCCAAATTCATCTGGATTAGTGTAGCCGTAGCCCTAGATCGCTGGGAATTTACCCAGTCAAGTAGCAAGCTGTTATAACTATATTGCTTTTATTTCTACTTAGTACATTTGTATTTTGTATAATCATCCTGGAACAAGTTTGGGTCTCCTAGTTCAGGCGAAGGAAAAATTTCAATCTACAGCATCCAAAGACATTCTATACAATTGTGTACCTTCGACAATAGAGTTCAATAGAGTTTTTGCCTATGCAAACAGCACAGTGTGTATTTTTCACTGACAAGACATGATCTACATGTTCAGCCTTACGCACTACTGCATTTTCGCTTGCTGTATCATTTGTTTTAGTTACTAACATTCTTATTGATTCCTTACTTATTTATTCCTCACTATAACAAAGCGGATATATTTTGTTTTTGCAATCGATACACATAAGGGATGTACTATGACGTGTGGAAAACTGGACGTCTTTTGCATGGCTGCTCTTAACCCAAAGTAGTATGTGGTGTATATTAGGAAGTGCCACGTTTTATGGTAAGTGATCACGTGCAGTAAGTGTGCATTACCATTTTGTGGATCACTGTAAAATACATAGCTCCCAGGTGGTCTAGTGGCTAGGGATCCTGTGCACTCGCTGCTGCAGCCTGGGGTTGCACAAACCTGTCTTAAAACAAAAGGTCACTCTGTTGACCCAACAAACAGCAACATATATAGTGCATACAGTATAGAGTGCGATTTAAGACAGAGCCAAGCTAGAAATTTGATTGGAAAATCCTTTGTTGTTTAGTTAATTAGCAATGTGACATGCCGTTGACATCACAATTCAATACACCATGCAACCCATTGGTAATCACTATGTGAGTGTTTATGCTGAAAAACCCTTGCTTTGTTTTGTAAATGCACAATCATGGGATGTATTAGATAGATCTACAGTACTTAAACGATTTGAGGAATACAGAGAGTTCACGACTTTCTCGCTGAGACAAAAACGAGATGGCTGCTAGTCAGCAATCCTAGCATACTCAAAAGAAGCCACTCTTATAAAGAGTAAGAGTAACTTCATTGAAACAAATCACCTTTGAACCCATTGTTTTAAACCATGGCATTTTAATTATACCTCTGTCCTAAATGGAAAGAGCTTTTAAAGTGAGAGTGGTACACTTGATAGGGTCTACAATTGATGAGGCCCTGAGCCATGAACAGATTATGGGCATATGGCAGAATTAATTTATAACCTTGCCACATTGTAATCAAGGCCTCTGGTCTAATGTATATGTTTCCCAATTTTGCCCCCATTTCTTGTAGACATGGAAGAAGGTATATTTTCAGAAGAACACATTATTCTTAACCCTTTCAATCACGTCTCTGTCGAAGAGCGTCTGGGGTCAGAGCTGCACACTTGATAAAGCATCTGATATTAATGAGGTCCTGAGCAGGTTATGGACATTGGGCACAAATGGTTTGTTGCCCTGCAAGATTTTAATGCTAGTCTATTTGGCTGTGCTGAGTTCTACTTTAGGTAACCTACATTTTCCTCTCCAGGGTTTATTTGGCAGCAGGGACAGACAGTAACCCTAGGACATAGGGCAGATTGTTGCAGATGTTACAGATCAACACACTAGCCATATTTAGCCACAGGCCCACTTGCCCATTAGATAAACATTTAGGCCATAGCATGGTAAGGGAGAATCAATCAACCTCATTAGCAGAAATTTCACAACCCTGCAGACAGGGGACAGTTGACAGTCATCCACAGCCTAAAAATCCATGATGTAAGCACATATCCAGATGATATGCCAGATGATAGGGATAGGCAGGTGAAATAGAACCACCCAACTGTGTGTAAAAAAACAAAAAAAACACTCCCTGGAGGTCCAATTACTCTGTAAATCCTTGCCAATAGTATCTACACCCCCTTGCCATTTGGGAAAAACATTTTGGAGTACAGAAATCATGTTCACTGCAATGTTTGGAAGACTTTATATAATTCATTCAGCCTCCACTTCTGTGGGTGAGACACATTCGTCATTTCTCCGATCAAATGTGTGAGAATTAAAAAATGTCTCTAAATGGCATTGAATGTTTTGGCCTTCTCCCAATTATCGCTAATCTCTAAGGCATCATTTATTTAAATGATGGCATGTACTGGTCATGAACATGCTTCGTAACCAAAAACAACTATAACATTTTATACATCACATAATACACTTGTCTTGCAAGTGAGAAACAGGGCAGATGACAACAATCCAACATTACAGCATACATATACATCTATGCACACACAATGAACAATGGACATAGATATACATTTTGGTATAAGTACATAGTGTATTTCCTGCTAACTTCCAAATCCCATTTTTCTTGCTTTTAGATAAATCACACAGTGTGATTCTCACCCTATTCTTCCCCGTATCTGCAGGCTATATGTGTGTGCAGGCCACAGTATATATGTCCTGTCCTTTCTTTCACCCTCTCAGCATGATGTCCTGATTTCCTCTTCCTCTTGAGGAGACACAAATCTCCATTCGGGTTCAAATGACCTATTCCGGTTGACCGGGCAGCCTTTTTCTGTCCTTCCAGCCGATTTCGTTTCTTCCGATTCCTGTAGGATTCTACTCGTTTACATATAGATGGTCAAAGTTCAAAGTGCAAGTGCAAGACGAGGTCCTGACCTTGTCCGAAAATAGCCATCCATTAATCAGGTGAGGAGAGCTGAGGTTTACATATCTCTCCATGCTCCAGAGCTCTACTGTAACACAGTACTTCGTCTTGAAACTTCAGAAATCGCTAGAGGACCACATCTTCTATGGTTTCTAGTCGATTCGTGTTTCCGTTGTGGTTGGAAAACCTCGATTGCCTTTTGCGTCTGCGTCTCCAAATTGTCTCTCCGTCAATAGATTTAGTCTCGGAAACTATGCTATGAATTTTGCATGAGCTCAGGACAAATCGCTGGACAAGGAAAGCGCTGCTCTCAAAAAAATCGACTCGTGTTTGACAAGAACGAAAGCTGATATTTTATGTTTAACAAGCACTTAAAGGAACAGTTTGGGCAAAAAAATTACAATAAAAAAAAAAATAATAATAAAACAGACCATATATTTATGTTATGATGGTTCAACTTTCGATCTTACAATGACGATACGACAAAATTGTAAAAATATTACAATATAACAGCAGAATACGATGTATGATAAGTTGGACGCACAGCTGGGATGAGCATATGATGCCCCACTCTCGCTAGTGGTCGACGGCATACAGTTGTCTTAGTGTGCATCATATTTTCTGTTTCAAACGGTATCAAACAGCAATTTTAGTGATAAAATCACGTGCCCAAGTATGTCTCCTGCTTGTAGGGAAAAAAAGAAGTGGAAAGCCATCAGTTAAAGCAGAAAATCTGCTTTAGGTAGTCCAGAGATGATCTATAGTGTTACTGGGAAAGGGGGGGCCTTATAAAGGGGAGTGTAATTTGGAAACAGGTGTGGGTGATAAGTAGGAGGGAGAGGATGAGCGAGTTTGCTGAGTGCATGAGAGAGGTGTGGCTGGTAGTTCTCTGACAACCATCTTTGACTTACGATATGGCCGCCGTAACGTATCTCCATCGTAAGTAAGGGACTACATGTATATACACAATATATAGCTAATTAAAAAAAAAGTTATTGAGTAGCCTGGAAATTGCTGTTTTCTGTTTCTAACTGTACTTATGTCTGTACATTATGTGTGTGTGAGAGAGAGGGAGATAGTAAGGCACCACTGTAAATGAGATGTCACTGTGTCATACTCCAGCTCTTCTTACTGCTAATGGGGAGGATTTTACTTCCCCAGCCCCCACACTAGGAACATCCTATTAATATTAACATATCAAGATATTAATAAATCCAGATCTAATTAATAGAGACACCCATTCATATTTTAGAATGAGTTATATATCATTATGTATAATTGATTTTCTTGACCGTGGAAGAATCTGCAGAAATATGATGAAACCTGTGACCTAATTCTATAATATAGTAAACTGATCAATAATAAATAACAGCATTATTATTATTTTGTTTTATTTGTATCACACCTTTCTAAAAGTTGTCATTTTTTTCTACACACCTCAAGTCTAGGTCAAGTGCTACTGAATCCCACATATGTGTTTGTTTATTATGTCTTCTGAATAGATCCTAGCAGACAGGATTGAGTGGATTTCTGGGTTCACAGTGCTCTATGCTTATTTTGATTGTTAAGCTGATTTAATAAAAAAGGCTAAGCTAAAATAAAAAAAGGAGCTCTGTTCTGTTGTTCTGTTGTTTTCAGTGAGGGCCACATAGCTGGATTAAGTTTTATAATCCTGCTAGCTGTCTCAGATTATTAAAGGGCCTCTCCAGCCAAAAGCCAAGTGTATTAACCAAAAATATTAAAACTGATCTATGGTAAATATGCATGTTTGTAGAAAACTCTTGTAGAAACTAGGGACGATAGTTCGCTTACATTTTTCTCAATCTACTCTAAATCATCAGTCTAAATAAGTGCCTTCTGACTTCTTGTGGACCTTTCACAAACTGGCGTTTTTAGTGCAAAAATAGAAAAAATATCAAACAAACCCAGATGTTCTTTTCCTGTTCTGTCCCCAGGAAGTTACAGCTCTACCTCTGCCATGTTCATCTGTATTCTATGTGACTCTCAGGACACGCCTCCGTCTCCGTAGCGTTGGGATACGTCATAGCCACGTAGCAGCAGTGATGCTGAGAGAAAGCGTTTGAGAAATAGTTTAGCTGTGCAAGTTCTACCTAGTCAGGAAGGTTAATCCCCTTTTAAACCATGTTACATGACATATAAATGACACATATGGAATTCTCTCCATGTTTTAATGATGCCGGTGCTCAGCATTTTCACACTCCACAATAAACACTCAACACTTTAAGATTTTCACGGGCTTAAATCACCCCCTCTGCACTTTTCCTTTCTCACAGTAGATATAGAGTCATGTTACTCTACATACAGAAACCAAGCAATTTTTTTGACTAAACTTACAGCGATAAAATACATATTTTGTTAAAGACGATTGAAAAGGTCCAAGGCAATAAAAGGCCAGTGTACTGCAAGGAAGGGTTGAAAAATATTTTTGCTAGATTGCCATATGTCTGCCATATATCAGATTTCCTAGTCCTGTGGTCAACCTCCTTCCAGGTTTTTTTTCTTTTTTTTATATCCTCTCATATAACTGTTAAAACTATCTGGGAAATGATCAGCACCTTTTAGCATTCATGTCTTGCATATTTTCCAAACAAATACATTCAGAATGTTTTAGTGAATTAGCTGAGCTTTAACTTGCACAGGCGAGAAAATTATTCTGTGGTCTATAAAAAGAAAAAACGGTTAGTGCAGTTGATTGATTAAGTAGCGATTGCACTCTTACACGTCATTTAGACTGCACACAAATGCGATCACAGGTATTTGATGAAATACAACAAACAAGGTGAAATCAATGGCAGTGGTCAGGCAGGAAGGGTTTCCCAAGGATAACACGAAAAACTAATGCGGAATGGGATGTTCAGAAAGTACAATCCAATCTTATAGTCTTTTGTCCATATAGTGTATATGTACCAATTTCAGCTTTTTCTGGACAGGAAGCACACTAAATGTGTTCATGTGGGCTAATGCTCCAAGGCAGAGTCATTAAATATTTACCATGGCAGCCATGTTTTATTGACTAGGATTGTGCTGAGCAGGAGCAGACAGACACACATGTATCACCAAAATATACGACTCTGGCTCTTTTTCTGTGGCACCAAATGGTTCTTGTAGTTAAACTGGCTCTGTTTTATAGGTAAAGGTGTTCATAAAGATTCATTGGGATCGCGGTTATTGAGCGAGCAGCTCTACGTGCCTAACCCTGGTGTCTAGACTCCCAGTGCCAGTCTGAGATTGCTAGAGTATTTACCTTTAGTGTTTTCGCTCAGTTTTTAAGGCATTGGACTTTCGATCGGAAGGCCACAAGTTCAAAATCCATTACGGATTCAAAATGAAGGCAAAAAGTGTTCTTTTGCAAATTCCACAGGAAAAAAAATCAACAAAAGTATAAATGGTTCAGGAAAAAAAAAAAAAACTGTTTTGGCTGACCTTTCTTCAGGATGTCCAACTTTTCTTTAAAAGCCCATCTTGTAAGTGTATCTGCAACCAAATCAATTTCTTCTCCCGTGTCAGCCATTTTGGAATAAAAAAAAAAAACAGCCATTAAATCCACACAAAGATATTTGAGCTTGTACATTTTTGCTTCAGATGCAGTTTGTAAGTCTAACTAGTGCACTCTCTGACCATCCAATCAAAGTACATGAAAATATCATGCTTTTGTGAATAAAACGGGTCTTTTTATAGTGTGTGGGAATAAACACAGGTGTGTACAACCAGTAGCAATTGACACTGAGAGTGGGGCAGTTTGGGATACATAGTCCATGGCAGCCATATTTGAAGGTCATTGTACTTTGCTGGGAAACTTGGACCTGGAAAGTGCACTATATACATACAATCCTGCTCGCTGATGGTTATTAAATGAGCAGTTGTGTGTTTAAGGATTATATAAGAGCTCTAGGACACTGAAAACATTTTAATTCAGTGCTAGATTAAGACAATACATTTGAATTTGGTTACTTTATACACTCCAGTACATACACTAGATGGTCAAAATTTTTGATCCACCTGATCATTACACTCACATGTGTTTGTTGAACAGTTCTTTGCAAGTTATAAAAACCCCCAACATTCAAGTTATAAGAAGTCTTACTATAGTGTGGCTTTTACAAAGACACTCAAGATATTACACTCCAACTCGTTTATAGCATATCTTAATGGACTTTGCTTTGTGCACAGTGGCAGTCATGCTAGAACAGGTTTGGGTCTCCAGGTTAAAGAATGGAAAATGTACTGCTTTGCTGCTGCATCTAAAGATCACTGATACGACTGGTGAAGAACCATTTATGGCTGGAAAAGTTATCTGTCCCAATACTTTTGTGCAATTTCTGTATAATGTATCGTAGAAATTTGTCTGCCTTTCTTATTACTTAAATCATGGTCAATTATCTGACATTGGATTTTCCCTGGAGACTCGTTGTCTCAGTGAGGCAAAGAGAAAGAGAGAGAGAGAGAGAGAGAGAGAGAGAGAGAGAGAGAGAGAGAGAGAGAGATTTTCCTTCTCTATATTACGGAATGTCTTACATTACCTAAACCAGTATATGAAAAAAAAACAAGTAATGAATACTCCACATGAGTGCAGCCCTCTGTGTAACATGATGAGGGCTACAAGGGAGCTAAGACTTGTCCTGTATGCAGTGTTGCTTGTGGTGTAAAAAAAAAACTCACTAAACATCACCAAAAAACGGTGCCTTCTTATAATCTCCAACTTCGAACAGTGTTGGAATATCAGAACATTGTCCCATTGTGCCATTTAATATGAATGTAGGGGATAATAAATAATTGAAATGTATTTATTTTTATTTGTATAGCGCTTTTAACAATGGCAATTGTCTCAAAGCAGCTTTACACAGGCGATGCGTTAATAAAGAATGAATAAGATGTTCTTTATAAGTGTAAGTTTGTCCCTAATGAGCGAGCCGGTGGCGACTGTGGCGTGAAAAAACTCCCCAAAATGGCATACGGAACAAACCCTGAGAGGAACCAGACTCAAGAGGGAACCCATCATCATCTGGGTGGCAGTGAATGTTACATTTATTACAGATAAACGATGTTGAGGTGTGCAGTGATGGTGATCAGATGCAGCCTGTAGTCCTGAGTCAGTGTAGCAGACTGTTGACATGAAGTACAGTCCAAATCCATCCTCATAGCTCCTGTGTTACTCCATGATTTTATGGATCCTCAGGCTGTTGATCTAAAACCATCCCCAGCTGCACAGAGTGGCCTTCAGTCGAAGAGAACCTCATCCAAATCCGAGAAGTCTGAGAAGTCCGAGTCTGGGAAAGGAGAGGGACTAATCACTGGTACCTCAGAAGCATGTTTAACTCAACCAAAAGAGAGAGAGAAAGAGAGAAGGAGTGACAGGGAGAGAGAAATATGGAATATAAATATATCATAATATTCCTTATTGTTGTATAAAAGTTAAAGACAATGTGCAGTTGTGGACCGTGGACAGAGTAACAGTTTCAGTGTCAGTTCCAAATAACATTTCCAGCTGCTTTATATACATTATGTAAGACTCTTAAAGTACTCTCTCTTTTTCTTTTCTTTTATCTCCCTCTCTTTCTTCTCTCCTTTTCACCATCTTGCTCACTTCCTGATCCCCAAACTCTATCCCCCCCTCCCTCTCCTGAGATTCCAGTGATCCTGCCACCTTCTGTCCTTCAGACATGCTTGATCCATCCTGAAACCCTGATAGAGTTATCAATTGTAAACCACTCGTTCCTGATAAGGAACCACATGCGATTACGGTCTGCTGGACTGCTTTTATGGACTGCTATTAATATGAACAGTTTGCTTCACTGGCTTGGAGCTACAATCTCCATTAACAGTTTCTTGAGTAAACTGAACCTCAACAATGATGGAACTATAATGAATTAACAATCAGTGTTATCGAAGAAGATGAGTTCCCGTTTTGAGTTTGGCTCCTGTCAAGGTTTCTCCCTAACACCATCTCACCTCCATTGTCACTGGATACACTTATGTGGAGTTTATGACATTACATTTTATATTTATTTATTTATTTCTCTAAAGCCTCTTTTGGGACAATGTCATTGTAAAAATGTTAACACAAATAAAACTGAAAAAAGTTTTTAAAGAAGAAAAAACTCTAATAAGAACAAAATAAAAGGATTTTGTTCTTATTAGAGTTTTTTCTTCTTTAAAAACTTTTGTTGTATATTTTTGTTGTATTTTCTGGTTTTGGAACTAGGAAATATTGTACATCGCTCAAACTCCCCGGAGATCTTTTGCACCATACACACACACACACACACACACACATGAAATTCACCAATCATATTTCTCATCCTTTAGATGCTCTGCTAATAAAACACCAGAGATTAAAGAGCTGACAGTTTAGGGATTTAAATCACCTTAAGAACATACAAACACACACACACACACACACACACACACACACACACACACACACACACACACACACACACACACACACAGTGTCAGAAGGCAATTGTGATTACTTTTATCTTTGTGCACTTGACACACTATATGGACAAAAGTATTGGGACACTGGGACACCTGACTTTTCCAGCCATATATGGTTCTTTTCCAAACTGTTACCACAAAGTTGGAGTCTCCAAATGCTGTAGTATGAAAAACAGGTTTGGATCTTCAGCTTGACAATGCCCCTGTGCACAAAGCCACCTCCATTAAGCTCAAGATGTTTCATGACATGCTTTACGTAGGCTACTGGAACTGAAAAAATCTAGAAATAATTTTGTCAAAATATATATTGCGTTCGACTGCAATTGGCGACAGAGGGAACGAATTGTGCTTGTGTGCGAAAAGGCTGCGTCACACAAAATTCACACTCCAGCCTTTGAGTTTACATTGCCGTTGCTGGGGAATAGTTTGTGTCTGTGTGTCCCTGCAGAGTGAGGCAGAACAGGGCCTGTGCAAACACACAGCTCTGCTAAATCTGAACTCACATGATCTGATCACACAGAGGAATAAAAACAACATGACTAAAATTATACATAAATGATGTCAGAGCAGTTTTGGAAAAGCAAATGGCGTGAGCAATGTGTGACCTGGGGATTCTTCAATAACATGCGCTCAAGAGTGACTCCTTTCTAGACATTTCAGGGGGAATAAATACATCTCATTAGTTATAACAGTTAGTGTATTATGGTTTTTGGGAGGCACATGCCTGTTCCCTTTTGTTTCTATGCTGAACTGTATGAATATTTACTTTGACCAAAAAATATATAAATGTACAAATCAAATCAAATTATATTTGTCACTTACACATACATACAGAGTACGACATGCAGTGAAATGCATTTTACGACGGTCCGGCATGAGGGAAAAGAATTAGGAGAAAAATATACCAAGAAAGAAGGTAGATAAATTAAAAGTATAAGCTATATAAAATATATAAAGATATATATGTCAAAAAAAGTGTATATACAAAGATGCTTATGACAGTAAACAGTAAAATTTAAGGTGATTGACGTAATTGTCCTTAAAGTGAGCAAACTGCATCAGATGTAGAGATCTTAGCATGAATAACAGCTTTCTTTACACTCTTGGCATTGGGAGAATTATTTTCTGCAAACATTCAGCTCAGATACTTGTCCATGTGTCCTGTAAAACTTGCCAAAGGTATTCTTTACCAGTTCGTGTGGTCCAGTTCATCACAGTTCAATAGGATGTAGGTGTGGTGACTGGGCAGGCCATTCCATGATAGATAACACTCCAGCCCAGTGTTTGCTCTCTAAATAACATATATAGAGCTTAGGCGTATGCTTCGGCTCATTGTCTTGTTGGTTGATGATGTCGGTTCAAATGATCCACTTTGAATGAATTTAATGATGTTGAGGTATGGATGGTGGTTCCTTTCACCCGGGAATAAGTCCCCAAAGTTCCCTGTTCAAAACAACTCCAAACCATTAAGCTTCCACCTTCATGTTTGACTTTGGGATTGAGGCAGTTTGCTAACAAACTTCTTTCCTGTTCTCTATCTTTCACAAGTTCCTCTGTTAGAGACAAAAAGGTCACAGTTGGACTCTCTTGAATTAAACTTTCTTCCACTCATACAAGAAATAGACTGTGAACGACTGATCCTTGACAATTTGTAAATCATGTCATCATGATCAAATCAGTTTTCCGTTCACTCTTATTAAAAGGTACAGGATTTGGATCTCCAGCTGTTTTTTTAGTGCAGTGTTTTTTTCTATATTAAGTAGTGACATTTTCTTGGACACGCTGTATACATAAAGTGTTTGAGCTCAGAGTTCTTAATTTGAACTAATGCTGATTCTAAGAAGCTGGATTTCAGTCTTTTAGTTCTTATACTGTGAAATGAATATATAGGATAACCCCCCCCCCCCCCCCCCCCCCNACACACACACACACACACACACACACACACACACACACAGACACACAGACTCACACAAACACATGCACACACCCTCGACTCTGAACGACAGAGAACATTGTATGTGTGTGTGTGTGTGTTGGTCTCTGTGGATCCAGGCAGAATGGAGGCTGTGCAAACACACTCATCTCTGTGGTTTAACTCAGTCACATAATGATCACACAGTGGAATAAACCGGAACTCACATGGGGCCTTTTTGTCTTTGTTTGCTTTGTGAAATGGCTGTGTCCTAATTACCGGAACATAGGCTGAGTACACTACCACGAGCTGTTTATTTCATCCGAGGCCACCAAAATGTCATCAAACGTGTCATTTTAGATGCATGCTTCTAAATCCCTTGTATTATCAACACGTGTGCACACTACGATATTCATGAGCCTTTAGAATGCAATCAGAAGGAAATAATGCAGTGCTTATGCCAAGATCAAATCAGTTCTATTTGGGACTAGAGTCTGATGTTGCTCTGTTCACTGTTTGAGATTGAGATCAAGATTAGTAATCCACTGATCTAGGAATGTGTGTCTGGGTCTGTGTGTGTGTGTGTGTGTGTGTGTGCAATTGTTCAGTGTGTGCAGCCTGCAAGCAGGTTTAATCTTTAATCTGCCCAACATAATCCACTTTGTCAAATGGCTACTCCGAATCCACCTTTATATATTATTATTGTTATGTCATGGCGTATTATCCAGAAAAAAACTCGCCAAGAAGCCAAAAAATAACTTACATCATGATGCTGCCACAACATATGCTTAAATAAAACCGAGGTTGAAATTGGTTTCTTTTGGAAATTGGCTCTCATTATACAAGTGTATCCAAAATGTCTTGCTTAAAATATGAAGTCTTGGTACATTCATATGTGTTTTTTGAACATCCCATTCCAGATTCAAGAAGATGTTTCACTAGATTTTGTGAAGATTTGTGCTCATTCATCCACAAGGGTGTTGGTAAAATCAGGTAGGCGAGGTGAGGAGGCCTCGAGGGCAGTCAGTGTTCCAATTCATCCCAAAGGTGTTAATGAGGGTTGAGGATCAGAGCTCTACAGCAGGAGATCTTCCACTCCAATCTATGTAAAGCAAATCTTCACAGAGTTGACTTTGTGCACATTGCCATGCTGGAACAGGTTCCTAGTTCAAGTGATGAGAAAATTTTATATCCAAATCCAAAAGGCATCCTATATTAATATCTCCAACATTAGTGGTAGAACCTCATATGCCTGGGAAAAGATTAATAGCATCAGTATGTATTCTTTATAAAGACCCCCTGACCAGGTTCTTCCAGGCACGATTTTATCAGCTGAAGCGATGTTGGTTTGAGCAGTAATAAAATGGACCTTATTTAAGACTTACAGAGCAAATTCACTCACACATTATTCTTTTTTTTAACATGCAAGTCAGAACCTGCCATTTATTCTTCACACCACTTTACCCCCCCCCCCCCCCCTCCCCCCCCCCCCCAAAAAAAAAATAAATAAAAATAAAAATAAAAAAAATAAAAACATGCCACTTTTTAATGTAAGAAAAACATAATTATCGAGTCTAAACTGATCCCTGAGACACAATGACCCATTTTTATTCTACTTTCAGAAATCTAGTGAAACATCTCAGAATAGTGGAAAAGTGGATGGGGCTGTTCAAAAAGATACACAGACCAATCTTATGCTCAGGTGTCCACAAACTTTTTTTTCCATATACTGTATATTTTAGCTGAAAGACAATTTTTTTAAATGCTTCAGTGATGACTGATGTTTTAATGTTGCATGAAATGTTAACGTACTGACTGAATATTGAGGCTGTTTCTAGAATGTACGACTGATAAACTCTGTCCTGGAGACCAGTTTATTAATGATTCATTTAATAAACAGTTCTTGGCAGTGGTCTCAAGTTTTTAACCCAACTCTATATAATCTTGTTTTAGAGGAGAGAAGTGATGGTCTTCTATTATTTAACGGAGAATATTGCTGCTCTTGCAACTGGGGGAACAGAGCGGAAGCTGAGGAAGCTGGAAAGATGACAGCAAGTATGTGGAGTGTTTCAGTGTGTGTTTATATATAGCTATGTTTCCATGCAAATGTTTCCCAAATACAAAACGCTGAATGTCTCCCTTTTTAAAACAGGAACTCGGTAGTCAGATATCGTTATGCATTAAAATCCGTGTGGTATGTGGTGTGTGGGGAAAAATAGCCATTTTATTGTGGTTTGCACACTAAAATGTTTCATGGGCTCTGGCTAAATTTTTATCTTTGGTTACAGTGTGTGTAGAGTTTCTGGAAGTTTCTTCCTATTTCTCATATAGGTCTCTTCCATTCGACTCTGGGTTTCCACCCACCTTGGAATGGCTACTCTAAGCCCAGGAGTGAACACGTTCGGTTACTGGCAACAAATGAATTAACTCACCAACGATCTGCGTTCATCTTTCTCAAAGTTCTGATGCTGCTTTCTGTTGAATCCCTCAATCTCACTGCATTGCACATAAGGTCCAATGAGGCAATTTTCACTCTGTAGAAGCTCTACGCTGCTGCTTCGCTAATCTTCTAAAAGGGATTTTCTTCTTGGCCTTCCTCATACACTATATGGACTACATTTTTTGGATGTTTGACCATAAGATTGGTATGTGCTTTTTGAATTTTCCATTCCACATTTAGTCCCCATTTGCTTTCATAATAACCTGCACTCTTCCACTAGATTTTGGAATCTGTTTGAAGTGATTTGTGCTCATTCAACCACAAGGAAACATCTATTATAATACATCTTTATGAATCTCACTTTCTGCATTGGAGCATTGTCATGCTGGAACAGTTGTGTGCCTCCAACTTTGTGGAGGCACAGAACTTTTGGCCGGAAATGTCAGGCGTCCCAATAATTTTGTGCCGAAAAAGCAGATTTTAATTTTACTACCAGTGGGCGCACCCTACACCCCCTAACTAATTATTTATCTCTACCCAAGTTGTTTCATTCAACAGGGTCTGAATTTACCTCATGCCCACTTCTTCCTCTACTTTGCACTACAATGTGGTAAAACTCTCTCTCGTTTCACTCATCATCCAAGCGTTCTGCCCAGTTCAAGTTTCTACTACAACACCAACACTGAGGTTGATTATTAGGGTTCTGAGCAGATGAGCACACAATACATTTCTAATTTCCCTTCACGGAAATGTTTTTTACCTTTTTTTTTTTAGGTGACTAAGCCTGCTGCGACAGTGCCGCAAAGGTGCTCACTTTATTTTTTGAAAGACTATCACTAAATGAAGCTAAAGGTAGGAAATGTGTATGCAGGAGTTTCATGCATCTCCATCATGCCGGTCACCACAAGTCTCATCAAATATATATTATGTTATGGCTATCAATCAGTTCCATCGCAGTTTGATGAGTCAGCTAAAATATCTTAGAAATGTATATCTTAGAAATAATCCTTTAGAATGGTAAAAAGGCAAACATAATGTACTTTCAGGATTTAATAGGCAACTCCCTATATTACATAAATGTCACAAGGTCATTTCATCACTAGGCAATGAAACAACATTACATGGAAGGTATTTAATGAAGTGCCAAACTTCACAACATCAGTGAGATCCATGAATGCATGATGATACCAAACGATCTGGATAATGGCCCATCTACAACAGTGGTGCAAAATGAAAACTGACCCAGTGTGTGTACAGCTTTTCATTCCAATCAAGTAACTCCTGAGTCCATCTGCTTAAATACTTGATCTTGGTTTGCGATGGATTATTAGGTTTGCTTGGTTGGAATGAAATCCTGCACCCATGGTGTGCAACATACACTATTAGTCTAGTTTATTTCGACTACATCAGAGTCCATTCAACCTCATGAATGTCATCACCACACTAACTGTTCAGGAAAATGGACTATGTGAAGTTAAAACTAGAGGTCAAGAGATTTTGCAGATCAATAGTTGATTGCTAGAACTATCTAAAACTAACGAACTAAAAACTAAACTAATACTAACTTTAAAAATCCATACAGATAGTTTTTCCGGGTTGCCTTATACAGTATGAGAGCAGGCTCTAGAGGTAAATCACTGATGCCATGGGCTATTAATTAAAAGTATATATTTTTTTATTTATTTTGGATGTAAAGTTTTATTCACTTGAAGTGTGAATGCATCTAATTTTCTCAATATTTCTCAATATTATTAAATATAAAAATTAATTTTAATTAGCACATTTGCATGAGTCAGTACTGTTTTTTTTTTATTTTTGTAATAAAGTTTAGTACTATTTTACACTGTGTAAAATTTTTTTATTATTATTTTTATCTATTATCCAAGTACAATTATCAGTTATCGGGGAGTAGCTAGATATTAATATCGGTAAAATCTGTCGAGCTTTAGTTAAATCCCATCCTGACCTATATAATCAGACTAAAGCCTCCAAGAGATGCACAAAATTAAGTCAGTGCTGTTCAATCACTCCAAAGTAAAGTCGACGGACTCGCAGAGTATTACAGATGATGCAAAGTGCTAATTAATAAAAATTGAATGCAGCTACTCATTTGTTAAAAATTAGGCTTTCAGAGAAGAATTTCCAGCTCAACCACAAAATATCACATCTTTTTATTGCCTGAGCCATGCTGATAACAGAGAAACCGCTATGTTTCACCTGTAACCCTTTGGATGAAAAAAAATGATAAAAAATTTGGAGGAATAAATGCAGTGTCCGTTGCTTAACAATATTTGTTTATTCATCATTGAGTTAGTATTTTATCCAAGTCAGGGTCACCCTGGATCTTGAACCAACCTTGGAGGGAAAACCCACTGTATGAGACGCCAGTTCATCATTTTATAGTAATTTCATTTAAAAATATTATATAAGATTACATATTAGAATATTAGTAATATTTAGCTGGGTGGAAACATGAGATTTCCCTGATTTCAGATTTAGCAATACTGTTTAATAGACACAATCACACTCATGGGAAAAAAAAGCCCAAACACCAAAGCTGTCTAAAATTCCTCTACTTTATTCAAGATAAATGTTAAATAATTTTTCCCCTTTTTTTTTTGTAAAACATTCAATAAAAAATGCCATTACTTATTGCTTAGTCATTAACCTAGTACCCATAATCTTATGCATAATATCTAACACGCCTTTTTGTCTTAAATTGTTAAATATATAAAAACTGAACAAAATCAGAAGTCAAAAATGAACACACACCTTTCCTTGCCTTTGAAACAAAACAAAAAAAAAGATTTTGTGCATTGGAGCCGGCTCTCTTACAAAAAACACATTCATTCTCTTTAAGGAAAGCGTGACCAAGGCGGTATCAGATGGTAAGAACTGGCATAATGTGTGTTATTTCTTCTTTTCGCTCGTCACACAGGTCAGGTCAGGTCAGAGAGACAGAGTTTCCTACCAAGAACTGTTTTTATTTGATCACTTCTCAAGAAAAAAATAAAACAAGTGCCTATTCTTTTTATTATTTATTATTGAACACTAAAGAACCGTGTAACTATCTATATATATTTTTTCCCCAGAACCTTCTTGCAACCTTATAGCAACTCTTCCACGTCCAAGGATTGAGTCCCAGAGGTCGGGGACGTCTTTTAAAAAAAAAAAAAACACACACAGTAGTCTATGTAATTAATAAGAATAGGAGACTCATTTGCGTGACGGTCAAGAAAAACCCTTCGCATAGCGACTTTTTAAAATTTGTTGTGAGAAAGACCGATACACTGATTGTCTAAATACAGCTAATATTTAATTTGGTTTCATTTGCGTTTACATTTGAAATAAAAATCTAAAACTGACATTAAAAGAAAAATCTAAATGATCACACTACAATATATGGACAAAAGTATTGGTTACTGTTAACACAAATTTGTAACACAATTGTGTGAAATGTTCCCTTTACTTGATCTTGGAGACCCAAACCTGTTCCAGTGCACAAAGCTCCATGAAAATATGCTATACACGTGCTTGTAGTAGAAGATCTCCTGCTACAAATGATCTAGACACCCCAGGCCTCCTTACCTCACCTCGATCAGTACCTTTACTAACACACTTGTAGTTGAATGAGCACAAATCTCCATAAAATCTAGTTGAACATTTTCCCAGAACAGTAGCGGTTACTATAACAGAAGAGGAATGGTACGTTCCAAAAGAAGCACATATGAACAAGACATCCTGTTTTGAGCAAGACATGTTGGATACACTCTAAACACGCAAGTGAAACATTTACTGATATAATGAGACCCAAAACTGAACATTTCGGCCTTAGTTTTAGTAAAAACCCTTTATCGCTTGACAACTTCCCTCACAGTGAAGCACGATGGTGGCAGCATCATGATGGAAGTTATTCCTGGCTTCTTGGCAAGGTTATATCCTCTAACCTCAACCGTATTGAACACCTTTTTGGATGAATTAAAACGCTGACTGCACCCAGGCCTCCTCACCTCACCTACCTAACTTTACTAACACCCCTGTGGCTGAATGAGCAGAAATCTCCGCAAGCACACTTCAAAATTTAGTGGGACATCCTTCCAGAAGGGTGGGAGGTTACAGCAATTCGAGACTAAATGTAGAATGGGAGGTTCAAAATGCACAAGTCAATCTTATGCTCAGGTGTCCAAAAACTTTTGTCCATACAGTACATATCTATATTTATACATAACCTATAGACTACACCATTTTTTTGGAGTCTCGTTTCATAACTTTTGCTGATTTACATAACACGAGTTCGTAGAAAGCTTAGGCAAGCTTAAAATTGTATGAATTTCTTTATGTGAAAAATCACATTTTTTTATATTAGATGTGTGAAAAGTATGGTATTGAAAAAAGTCTCTGTGTGGATGATGTCGTGAATATGGTCATATATCATATCAGTCATATAGATGAAGATTTATTGTCAAATAACAGATTATAAATAGGAAAAAAATGAATTCTGTTCTACTAAGAACATCATATTAAAAAAAAAAAACTCTTCTTGGTAATGTAACTCGGACCCTCCGACCTACATGTTAAAATATCAAGTCCATCAGAGCATCAACAGTTCATTAAAAAAACATAAATAAATAAATAGCTCATAAATTAATGAATCAAACAAGACTCAACAAAATAGCGGTGCTGAACGCGAACATGAACGCGATTGTGTGGTTTCGGTCGAAAAAGTGCACTGTCATGACAGACAGATTGACACGCTGCAGAGAAAAACAAACCCGATGTGCACATTTATCTGTTTCAAGATTGTTAATTCCTTCTTTTTTTTATGTTTATTTGCAGGACGTTAATCTGTCACTCATTTTCTGGCAGTGAGACACTAAAACAAAAAAGCGCAAGCAAACGAAACTGTAACAGACTAAAAAGAACTGCATATAAATAGATCAAGTTCTTTTCTTTCTATGAGTAGAATTTTAATAGTGAGTTTTTAAATAACATATTGACCTTTATGAATAGAGTATAGTAATGCGTGGCATAGTTTCAGATCTTGCAAGTGAAGGTACGGTGCTAATGCCTCTGTGTGTGTGTGTGTGTGTGTGTGTGTGTGTGTGTGTGTGTGTGTGTGTGTGTGTGTGTGTGTGTGTATCTGTGTGGACATTCAGATCCGTGCTGTTCCGTTGTTCCCGTCCTAAATGATCACACACTTGCCCTTTTCCACCCACGGGTTATTCTTCATCAGTTCGGGGTTCAAAAACGGGTCTGTGGGCACGCCATCTTCGATCCACTTCACCAAGCTAGAACGGGAAGAGGATAGACAGATAGAAATAAAGGGAATGAGAGATGAGGAGTAAGGCATTGCTGTTTGTTTCAGAATCATGGTTATATTAAGGTTTCACACTACAAACGCCATGCGATCTTGTCCCTATTTGATGTTTGAGAGTGGTTTATTTGTAGAAGTCTCTGTATTGCTCATCAAATGCATAGTAAAAGCTCAAGGTTTAAGAATTGGGGATTCCAATCCAAAGGCTGGGCCCTTTGAGCAAGGCCCTTAACTGCTCACTCATATAAATGAGATCATTTGCTCTGGATGAGAGCGTCTCAATGCAGCAAATGTAAACGTGTGGCCTGTGGAAATTGTTTGGATGTTGCTGAAAAAAAACAAGAAATGGATCCAATGGTAACACCCAATTTGAGTGATTCTGCCAATAAAACATTGTCATCTTTCAGATTTGTACAAATGTGTGTAAAAATCCAAAAGAGTCATCAACAGTTTCCTATGTTCAAATTGCCATAATATAAAAATGCACTGTTCAAATTGCCATAATGGATCCAAATCAAAATTCCTCGAACAAACTCTGGCCCTAACACAGCGTGCTAAACCCTAACTGAGTATTGCACAGATCCAAATGACAGACGTCCAGCATGTTGAGCGTAGGAGTTTCACACTGATTCATCAGATTTGGTATTTCTGAGCTACGATCTGGGATGCAGACTGAAATAGCCATGATGGAGAAGTTTCTCCTTAGATTCTACAGATTCAATAAGTACACCTATATCATGTTAATAGAATTTCACTATGGTGTAACATGTATTATTTTACTATATCACCTCATGGTAATTTAATACTCCACCTCATAGTAATAGAGATACGGCGAATGTTTTTGAATACATTACCACTACACACGTTATGTTTTTATAACAACTAAGGTTCCAATTCATCACTGCTTGAGTTTTACCGCTTCATGTTAATGACATTTGCGCATAGAACCAGTGTCATGCTGGAACTGACTAGAAACGTAAATAAAAATCATTTTACAGCACGCGAAGACACGTGTGTGTCTAATTTTAAGAAGAACCACAGAAGAAAACCTATTTTCGGAAATAGAATGTAGGAATCCATGACCCCGCCCATGATATTACTACAGCGCTTTATGAAAACTGTAATATATAGATTTTGACACAGTATTATTTTATTATATATTGAAAGCTTTTTTTGCTCCACACACAGAAACGATCGCGTTAGCTCACAACTGTACAAAATTAATTCAAATCAAAGATACGCGGTGTTTAAGCGCGAGGACTGCTAGGCGCGGATGTTGAGATGAATGTACGCTATAAAGTACAGTGTGAATGTGCCAGGGGATTATAGCAGGTATTTCAGTATGAATCAGCAGTTACAGGGTAATGAGATTAGAAGTGGAGGGAACTGGCTGCTGGCAGCTGATTAAATGTAGGTAGTGTTTATGTGAAAAGTCGACTAATGCGCATTAAAGTGGAGTGGCTCCTTCCAGACTAGGGGTAAAGATGTCTGACACAAGTCTTTTATCGTTAATATTCGCCAATAGCGAAGATCTAATTACAACATTCATAGTGGATGATGAAAGAAGGATCAGGCTCCTGACGATTTCTGAAGTATTATTGAATTTATAAAATATTATCCATATTATTAATATACGGTAGGTGATATGTGAGGATGGAATCATTGTAAACTTTCGAGGGTTTGGAACCTGATTTGTTTAAGGATTAAAGTGATCCTGTATCAGATTCATTGGGTAGATATCCTACTATCTGCGAGAAGTCAAACAGCATTTTGGGTATTAAACACGTTATTAACCAAAGAAAAAAACAGGTCAAATATTTCATGTTGATCAGACACATTTTATCTAAACAACATTTCATCAGAAAGAAAATCTTGAACGACAATTTCCATTTATTGAAAATTCTTATCTGAAAGTCATTCAATAAAGATTTGTATCAGTGCTAGAGCAATTAGCCATAACATTGGGCCGTGCTGGGCTGGGAAAGAAATGGCACTTGGATGCATTATGGGAAGAAGGAAAGCTGTTGGCGGCAGTATGATGCTTCTGCTTTAAAACAGTGACCGCTGGGATTCAGGTTCATACCTTAACAGTCAATACCTAAACGGTTGTTGTACCTTGTTTATAGACCCTGTACCCTCATGGCAAATGTATTCCCTAATAGCAGTGCCCTTTTTTAAGAGGATAATCTTGACACTGCAAAATTGATTAAGGTTTGAGGAACATGGCAATGAGTTAAAGCCTCCAAACTTCCCAGACCTCACTCTGAGCATCTGCAGGATGTGCTGGACAAACAAGTCTGATCCACGGAGGCCCACCTTGCAACATAGAGGACTTGAAGTACCTGCTGTTACCATTTTAGTGCCAGATACTACAGGTTTTGTGGTGTCGTAATTCGATGCGTCAGAGCTGTTTCGTTAGCACAAGTGGGAACTGCAGGTGGAGTGAATATTTTTTTGTAGAAACATGACCCATTGGTGGATTGGCTCTAAACGTATTAAATGACATCAGAGGATTATTCCTTATCACCTGTATAGATTTTCCTATAGATCACACCAATAAATAACCAATTGTGTGACTCTTACTCTGTGACTGTCTTGGAGGATTTTTCCCTTTTGAACGCCAGCTGGTACTTGAGGCTCTCCACCTCTTTCTTCAGTTGCGGCACATCCATTTCATCCATGGCTGCGGTTCCGGTTTAAATAGCACCAGACCTAGAGAAAGAAATAATAAATAAAAGGTTGGGAATTTCCTAAACCAAAAAGAAAAAAAAACAACTGCATTGAGCTATTTTAGACGAATTATATGGGATCTAAATACAGCAAACTGCAATCTGGGATCTCGATCCTCCCACACACTGATAAAGAAATGAGCCAGGACAGTGTTAAAGTGTGTGTGCCTTAAAAGCATCCATCATGCAGGTGTTCCATTGCTTTAAAAGCATTTTTTTTCCCTGCCGGTCAGTCGCTGACGTCTCTGATCTGATTTCACTCAGTCTGTAGTGTGCACTCAGAGTTTCACTCCTATTGTCCTGTTAAATTTTATAGCACTACAGACTGTTACTGTAAAACATGTTTATGCAGGTGGATGTACAGTAAGGGCAGGAAATAAGAGCAGGAAAGAGATGCTACAATCTGTTTTGCTTCAAACCAGCTAATTTTAAGGAACACTGATATGCTCTTTTTTCCAGACCTGAAGATTATTTCTGTAAAAGAAAACAATGTTTAGAAATTCTAGAGATGGAAGCAGAATCCTCATGAAAACAAAAGGGGTCCAAGCACCAATAATAATATATTTCACAAAGGCTCATGGGATTTGAACTTATGATCTTGCAGTAACTAGTAAATTTTAATTACCGAAGTGTTGCAATATTATAGCTTATCTATTCATTATTCACTATTCAATATATATCCATTATATATATTAACTATTGAAAATATCACCTCCTAAATGTATGATTAGTTCATCTTGGGTTTCAATCAACACCAAGTACACATCCTAATTTGCTGTAATGAAACCTGAACTTGAGGATCACTGCCATAGATATACACTGCTAGATACTGTTAAATTTTCATAACCTTAGGTCCTGCAAAACACGTATCTGTATGTCCAAAATTCATACTTATCTTTAAAAACTTTTCATTTAATAAGATACATAGAATTTGCTCCAACCAATTATGACTGAAATGTGGCAGCCATATTGTTTGCAAATCATTTTTCATCATTTAGAATCATAGTAAGAGGTAAGAAATGTAGTTAATCGTTAGATATTAGGCAGAACGCAGCAATATAGGGTCAAAATCCAGTTGATTAGGTTCATTTGTCTTGCATTAGACATGTCAAAAGTACACAAATCCTTCACTCAAGTAAAAGTACAGATAATCATGTTTTAAAAGACTCTGGTAAAAGACGTCCTGACTACACTTTTTCACTCAAGCTGAAAAATGTTTGTTTCAGCCTTATTCCAAAATGTGTAAAATTCCTTATTTACCTTAAAATTCTGCAATACAATACCTCATAATAACAATGTGAAAGAAAATCTTTGCAAGTTTATTCAAAATTAAAAAACGAAAAATATCACATGTACATAATTATTCATAGCCTTTGCCATAACACTGAAAATTGAGCTCAGCTGCCTCCTGTTTTAACTGATTATCCTTCAGATGTATCTACAACTTCATTGGAGTCGACCTGTGTTAAATTCAGTTCATTGTACATGATTTGGAAAGGCACACATCTGTATATATCAGATCCCACAGTCAACAGTGTATGTCAGAGCACAAACCAAGCCATAAAATCCCAGGATTGTCTGTAGACAATTTTCTGTAGGTCCCAATGAGCACAGTGGCCTCCTTCATCTATAAATGGAAGAAGTTTGGAAGCTCCAGGACTCTTCCTAGAGCGGGCCGGAGGAGGTGGCCAAAAACCTGATGTTCACTCTGAAAGAGCTCTAGCGTTTCTCTGTGAAGAGAGAAGAACCTTCCAAAAGAACAGCGATCTCTGCAGCACTCAAACTCCCTCTGTCTCATAAGCATTAGCCGTACTTTTGTTACATTCTGCCTTGCTTGTTGTTAGCTTTGTAGGCTAGCCTACATCTCTGGTGCATGATAGCCAGGAAATGATACACCACTGGTAGTTTGAAAAAGCTGCACAATGACAAGAAATAAGTTGATAGGCTTAAAACGGCGCGTAAGGAAAAGAAAAAAAATAAGAAGAAAGTACAGATATTTGTACAAAATTTATTGAGTGAAAGTAAAAGTTGCCTGGCAAATAAAAAGTGAAGTAAAGTACTGATCCCAGGAAAAAATTACTAGTACCATAATGAAGTATTTGTACTTCATTACTTCCCACCTCTGTCTTGGATAAGTAGTAGGAAGGACTACAGTTAAACCTATTAAACATCTATTTGACCTACAGTCTAGAAGAAGATAAAAAAATAGAATTCTCATGAAAACGAAAGTGGTCCAAGCACCAATACTAATAATAATTATTTTACACAAAGAGGGAGTGGGATTTGAACTCATGACCTTTCAGTCACAGTGTAATTACTGGAGTGTCGCATTACCATAGTTCAACTATTCATTTAAAATCTGACTTTTTAATGATATTTTATGCGCATTGTACTTAGTCTATCATATCTAGCGCAAATGCACTCATTTTCATCAAATGTAGTGTCAGTGATCTGTAACGCCCTAAAAAAATGACTCGACATGCCATTAGTGTGTCTTGTGTAACAGAACAGGACACAGACTGGCTTTTGCCTAAAGTCAAAGCACAGATGAGTGAACACACCGAGATCGATGAGTCCTCAAAAACACTGTGAGTCACGCATCCGATCAGTTCTATGGCGAAACACACGGGCAAATAAAAATAGCCGTTTGCCGATACGAAACTCCGACACGCCAATAACGGAAAAATATTTTCACATGTTATGCTGTATTCTTAATACCTTATTTCAAAAGAACCCCATGCTCACTTGCCGTTTTATTGGGAACACCTGTGCTATGCATAAAAGCATGTAGCTGTCACAAGAAATAGCACTTTTGTAGAAAATGTGATCCCTGTGGTCACATTTTGATTGATTGGTCTGAGTATTTTAGAAAGTGCTGACCTCTTGGGATTTTTAAGCACAACAGTATAGAATTAGTAAAAAAAAAAAAATCTATTGAGCAGCAGTTCTGTGGGCAGAAACTCCTTGAGAGATGTAAGAGATTACTATGGCGACCCAAATAACCACTCTTTACAACTGTGAAGAGCAGAAAAGCATCTCGACTACAACAGCAGTCGAAGATTTCTGAGTTTCTGCGGTAGATACAGGCTCACCAAAACTGGGTGGATGAGACTGGAAAAAGACCAGATGATGTTCTGTGTTAACTCTCCTAAAGACTGTACAGCATTTTCTTAAACACTCAAACCAGCTCATCTAGCAACAACAGCCATGCATCAGTCGGTCGTGTATGCATCATTGGAAGGCATATTGTTTAAAAAGTCACCTTTGCAAAGTCCTTCCTTAAAATATGTCCATAATTGGACGAATCGTGCCGAAAATGGTGTGTTGAAAGCAAGAGTTCTGTCCTTGTAAGAAGACACAAAAGTAAAAAGATTGCATTGGACCAAACTCAAGTTGAAGAGTAAAATGCTGTTTGCGCTTCATCTTCTATACACCAATCAGGCATAACTTAATATATGGCTATATATAGTATATAAAATATAAGATATATAATATATGGTGGGACCAACAATATATATAATATTGTGTTGGTCCCACTTTTGCTGCAAAAACAGTGCTGACATGTCAAACATTACCAACCATCCTTTGCTCCCTACATGCATCAATGAGCCTTTACCGCCCATTACCCCATCCCGGGTTCACCACTGTTCCTTCTATGGACCACTTTTGATAGATACTAACCATTGAACATCCCAGAAGAGCTGCAGTTTTGGAGATGCTCTGACCCAGATGTCTAGCCGTCACATTTTGGCTCTTGTCAAACTCACTCACATCCTTACGCTAGCCCATTTTTCCTTTTTCGATCAAATTTAAGCACAAAATGTTCACTTGTTGCCTAATACTGTATATCCCACCCACTAACAGGTGCCATGATGAAGAGATAATCAGTGTTATTCACGTTATAGCGATGGCTCATAATGTTATAATGCAATAACGTTATGCCTGGTCGGAGTATATTTCCATTGGTTGCTGTGTTTAGGAAATCACAATTGCTTTTTCTCTCTCTTACTGGATGAATCTTAGTCAGCTTGTTTTGAACTCACTGAACCCTTTAACGGGAAAAACTGTTGGGAACACGGGCTGAAGAACTGGCCATAAACGCGCGATATGTGTTGTCACCTCACAATCACAGATACTTGGTGCTCTGACTGAGGGCGTCTAATGAGGCGGATGATTTTAGCCCAGATACAGAGGGTGGGTGAGGTAGACACGGAGATGCAATGGAAAACGTCGGAACACACACAGGGAATTATTATTTTTTTTTTACCAGTACATTTTTATCCTGACAGAGAAGAAATGAATTGTGAACCTCACTGAAATGACTCTTTTGGGAAAATGACAGGTCTACCTTAGCGATAGGGACTCGCTATCTAACAACAGTTTGCCACCAGGGATCCTCAATTTATAACGTATGATCATTTTCATAAGTGTTTTATCCACAATTATGCCAAAAGTTTTATCTCCAGCTAAACCTACTTACTCTAAGTGTATCTGTACTCAAAGAGAGATTAACTAAACCAATGCAGCGGCCATGAACACACCAAACAAACAGACAGAACTCTTCAATTTTTTTGACACATTTGGTCCAATTACGGACATATCGGAAGGTATTGATACCTTTCTGATACGTTTCCAGCAACATTTTCAAAACCGATTCAACATCTAGATTTTGTCCAGCTGTGTGACTGACATCGTGATGCCCGAGAACTTCAGCTGAAAAGATGCATTCAAAGTTAGGAGTAAATTCAGCATTCGACGTGTTAATGCAGCAGTGTAGGTGTTTATTCAGCACTGGAATCCCAGAATCTTCAGTCAGCGCATTTAGATTGCGGTGATATAGGCTTTAAACTGAGCCTCGAGACGAATACCGAGCATGCGGCACAATTTTGTGCACTGAGATGTTGAGTGAATCTGTGCTGCTTTATTATTATTATTATTTTTTTTATGTGGGATTGAGATACTTTCCTGGGCATAGGACTGACATTTATGGTAATGGCTATATGATCAGGAAACAGTCATCATGGTTGGGAAGGAGTCAGTAGGAATAATATTAGTAATAATTGTTCTATTATACAATTAGATTGGATTGGATGCATGAACATATATTGTCTAGGTACACATCAGTGGGTTTAGACATACACTCTTTCTCTGTCTCTGACTGACATTTATGGTAATGGCTATATGATCAGGAAACAGTCATCATGGTTGGAAAGGAGTCAGTAGGAATAATATTAGTAATAATTGTTCTATTATACAATTAGATTGGATTGGATGCATGAACATATATTGTCTAGGTACACATAAGTGGGTTTAGACATACACTCTTTCTCTGTCTCTTGCTGTCTCTATCTCTGTGTGTGTGTGTGTGTGTGTGTGTGTGTGTGTACAGGACTACCGGAAGACTCTGCAGTTATTATGTCAGCAAAGCAAACAGTCCAATATTCAGATCAACCCAAAGATCCGCATTGAAAAAATCCCAAAAAAACAAAAACTAAATAAATCCCAAGTTTGACATCACGGCATCTTTTTTCTGTGATGTGCAGGGATGAGGATGGAGAGAAAATAGGGAAATAATAAAAGGCAATAAACTCATCCGCATTGTGCAGTACAAGTCATGACTCATATCTACATATACCACAGAGATATAAAATAACATCCACTGCCCCGACGATCGCATCACATCTAGAAATATTTCCTTGCGTTTATAAAGCAGATCTTACCTTTTTTTCCCTTTTTTTGTTTTTTTGGCTGAAAATGTGACTGCTGTTTTTTTTTCTTTTTTCTTTTTTTTTTTTTAGTAAAGGAAGCGAAGGAGGTGGAAAAATCCAAGTGCCCACAATTTCTCCTGCTTCAGATCCTGTAGATCCTTCAAGAGACTGGAAGCGCAGAATACAGAGGAGCAGGATGCAGTGGGGACTCGCTAATCCCCAGTGATGAGGAGCTGCAGGGGAACAGAAAGGATGCTCGAAGTGAAGAGGAGCACACACGCGCGCGCACCACACTCACACGCACACACAGACACGCGCGCGCACACACAGCAAAGAGCTCACCGACTGCTGACTCGAATCACGTGCTCAATCGGCTCCCTTTTTGAACGACTCCCAAGTGATCCGGGTTGCGAAACGGAAGAACGTGGCTTGTGTATGCACCAGTGTATGACCTCGAATTAATAATAATATTGATATATTTTAGGGGTTAACAATTTTAGTCGCGATTAATCACATGATTGCCATGTGTTCACTCGAGTTTTTAATACTCGAATCAACATGTGCATAGACAAATATAGATGCTTTATGCAAATGTTGTTTATTATTAGTGAAACCTGACTCAACATAGAGCATGAAGACAAAATTTACTTGTAAATGTTTGAAAGTAATTATATTGTTTTAGATTATGTAAATCATCAACACACCAAACTGAATTTTTGCTATGTTTCCACACGGACAGATTTATTTGCCGGATTTGTGCATTATGGCGTACTCTGTAGCATAGAGCAGAAGCTTAATAATATTTGTGTGTAATTAATAGGTGCTTTTTTTTATTCCACAACGGTTGAAGAAAATTATATGTACGCAGATACACTTACAAGGATATTTACAACAGCGGTCCCCAACCTTTTTTGCGCCACGGACTAGATTAATGTCGAACAATATTTTTTAAGGATCGGCCTTTAAGGCGTGGCGGATAAATTCAACAGAATAAAATGATACAGTCAGCATAAAAACTGGTATTTTCTAAATATAATAATAAAAAAACGTGAATCCACTGTGTTGATTTTTGTTCATTTTATTAGCTTGAGGGTTTGAATTTAGCGGTAATGTATTATGTGTTAGACATGTGACCGAGGCATCTTGGCATGCATTCAGAGTGCGTCATAGACATATGTGGCGGAGAAAATCCGGTAATTTTCCCCCCAAAAAACATTCAGAATCAGATAATAAATATAACGAAAATAATGTAAGTTATGTATTCTTTCTGCGGCCCAGTACTAATTGACCGGAGGGTTGGGAAACACTGATTTACAAGACGGAATTTTCAAGCAAAGCTCAACATTGTAAGAAAAGGTTGGCCAAAGCAGTTCTAAACAGTTATGATTTTTTTATGAACCCTTTATACTTTTGTGTTTTCTTTAATACACAATTTGCCTCAATTTCTAATCCCGCAAAAAACTGCAATGTACGGAAATATCCACATCAAATCCAGGGTAATTTTATGAGGTTAATATTGTTGCTTCTGCTATAGATGGTGTACTGTTTGTGGGCAGTCCAGCTGTGGCTACAGTGAAAGAAGACTTGTGTTAATTTGGTTTCTTGCTTTAGTATTCGCATTCATACTCACTATATGAGATTCCTGTTTGTGATGCTGCCCTCTGTTCTACTGCGTTCCATAGCATATTGGCGCTTTCTATACATTTCATAATTTCCATATAATTCAGATTAATGACATTTAAAACAAAAAAATTAGTGTCCCTATGTATATTAAGCTATGGTCCTCACCACTGCTTGAGTTTATGTACACTATATTTACAGATTATGATTTACAGCCTTAGGATCGAGGGAGTTGATTGAGACAGGCCCGTGTCCAACCTTCAGCCTTTACTAAGTCATTTCAGCCTGACTATGTAGTGACCAGTTATCATCAAAAGTAACACATTCAATAACAAAGTTAAAATGCCATGCCAATCTGTCTTCTGACTTATATTTATAAAGTGTTTTAAAATACTGATAGTGGCACACATCAGATCCATCATCTCAGTACAAACACAGTTTGCATATGAAGCAAACCTATCTACATAGGATTCTGCCTCTATTGCACTTCACACAGCCCTTGTGTACCTAGAAAAACAAACACAATATGGGAGGAGGTTGTTTGAAGGTTCCACTGCATTTAATCCAAAAAGTCCTTTACAAACTGGACAACAACCTCTGCAAACTTAACCACGTTGCTTCATAACTTCATAACCGACAGAACCCAGAAGGTGAGGATTGGAGCTGCACATCCTCCGCCCTTATCCTTAGCATAGGCATGCCACAACATGTTTATACACGAATTCACAACACAATGTATCAGTTTGATTTTGGACAAGAACATGACAGCCGAGAGGATTAGAGGAGGCAAAAGCTGGTAGTGTGGTATTCAGAGGACTGCCCAGTCCTCGAAACCATTAAAACCACAGAAATCATAGTAGACTTTCAAATTACCAGGAGATAAATACACTCTGCCCTTCACATACATAGAATGCCTGTAAAGTTTTAAGCTCCTTGATGTCTTGCAATTGACATGGTACCGCAACACCTCCTACATAGTGAAAGGGTCCAGCAGAGTAACTGTTCTTTTTGAGAAAAAACAGAAGGCTGCCACTACTTAGATCCAGCTTAACACGTTTTTATCATAAAGAGGATATATGAGGTTTGCTATCTAAGATGTTGCAGAATAGAAGCAATTCATTGGGCTCGAGCCCCCCTTAGCCTAGACTCTATGTCTACATATAATATCTTACAGCATCATTAGAGACCCAAGCCATCCAGGTCACCACTTGTTCGTCCTTCTACAGTTAAACTGTACAATATATTCTATGCGCTGACAACAGATTCTCTCAAAAAACTGTAACCTCTGCAGATAGTCCTCTGATGGCTATAAACACACACTCTCAAGTCTTAATGTGATTTACTGCTAATGCCAGGCAACACCTTCTCCCAATTGAATCGACAGTGTTTTATTTTGTGTATATTATTTCTACATTCCATACATTAAAGTGTCTTTTTTATAGTGTCTTATATGTATGTCTTCCCAATGTATTGTACTAGCAAACTTAGACCACCTTGGTTATTGTCTTGTATGGTTACTCATATCATATGCTTGTGTGTCCATTACCATTGAAAGTCGCTCTTGGGGCTTACCCAGATCAAACTTGATATTACGATGACAATAAAGCTTCTTCTTCCTCTTCTTCTACTAATACTACTACTGCTACTACTACTACTACTACTACTACTACTACTATTACTACTATTATTTCTTTTCCATTGTAGTCATTAAAATAATATTTAATAATAATAATAATAATAATAATAATAATAACAATAATAATTTTATGAATTTTGCTATAAATTAAAATCAATTCTGCGTATTTCCCTGAAACCACGTTCCTTGATCACACATTTTAAATACTGTTGAATACCACTATGTATTACCATGTATTATGTATGTCCACAAAAGAAGGAATGCTGTGGACAGACTGGAGTGAGAGAGAAGGAGGGTTCAACCCTCATTCTGACCAGCATTGCTATGTTTAGATTCTTCATATACACACAGTTCCCTATTTTTTATTTTTTTTTTGCCCTAGGTTTCACACACACTATTTCTGCCCTAATATGGTGAAATTCCTCTCCAGCATGACACTCTACAGATTCACACACTCTGCTGGGCCAACATTAGATTAATCAAAAATCGTATTGCGTATTATCCATATAACGGGATTTTTTTGCTGGATAAAAAACATTAACATCAGGTAAAATTGTCAACAATTTTTTACTAAATATAATCATGTGCACAATTGATTGACCTGGTTGTTCTACATTCCTGTGTCAAACTCCTGTGAACTATATTTGCCAATCGATCTGACCTTCTATGATCATGAAAATAAATGAAAGAATGGCCCTTCTGAAGGACCTGAAATGAGTTTTGACAGAGTACCCAGAGGCCTGTGCTGGAATCTGTTAATGACTGCACCTCCAAAAACCCTTCTGTTAACTCTGACTGAAATTGTCTGCAGTCAACAATCATCAATCTCGTCTTAGATGGTGAACATCTGGTCCTCTGGCATAATCCCATTGCTTCAACAGCATCAAAATAATGGAGTGGATAAAGGACTTTTGAAGACACCCCTCCACCACTGCCCTCCCTTACCATACTCCACACTACAGTGATGGCCGTGGACTTCCTGGGAACCATGATCTCTCAGGAATTGTAAAAGGGAATCCAACAGCGACATTATTGCCAAACATGCCCAGAGGCTATACTTCCTGTGACAGCTGAAGAATCCCATGGACAGGAGCTGTTGTTCTACCAGTTCTACACAGCTCTATGAGGGTTGACTGTAAAAGTTTATAGAAGTTAACCATCCTCTCCTCCAAAGCCGAAAGAAGAAACCAGAGAAAAATCTTACCTCCAGCAAGCAGATGAATTTTGTTTCAACTGTATGTGGGGGTCCAAAAAAATTTTTTACCAAATAAACAATTCACAAGTACACTTCATTTTGCACTACACACAGGTGAGAACATTTGATCATCACCCCACTCATGTTATGCTCATATGATGCTTTCTGTGATATCTCGAGGTTTTCTGTAAGGAAAAGTATATTTAATGGAAAACATACAAGGCGTTTCTTTCTCCTGAATTAAACTTAAAGCAAACTGGATCTAAAGATATCTAAGATTACATATAAGATTCTAAAGTCTAAGTTTGTAGACAGCTGAGTATAAGATTGGTGTCTGCTTCATGAACATCTCATTCCACATTTAGTCTCCATTAGTTCCACTTTTCTGGGAAGATGTTCCAGCACATTTTTGTGGAGATTTGTGCTCATTCAGCCACAAGGGTGCTAAATTCAGGTACCGATGTAAGTGATTAAGACTTATGATCAAACTCTTGATCTCACCCAAATGAGGATGGGTTCCCTTTTTGAGTCTGGTTCCTCTCAAGGTTTTTTCCTCATAACATCTAGGGGAGTTTTTCCTCGTCACAGTCGCCATGGCAGCTCATCAGGGATAAAGGCACCATTCACCTTGATTGTTCATTTCTGTAAAGCTGCTTTGAGACAATGTCTGTTGTGAAAATCGCTATAGAAATAAACTTGACTTGACTTGCCTGGGGTGCAGTCAGCTTTCACATTCACATTTCTCTAAATAAGTCCAATACAGACCCTTGTCATTTCTACTTGTGTTTGCATGTAATGCAAAAAAAAAACACATTAAAATTTCTACCGTCTGTACCAGAGATGGCAGAAGTACACACATCGTTCAGCCAGGTAGAAGTACAGATATGCATGGTTTAAAATGAAGAACTGACTGGACTTTTTCACTCAAGTTAAAGTAAAGAAATTTGGGCTCTGACATGTACTTAAGTAAAAAGTAGCCTTTACTACTACCTGTTTTGGAGTCACGCTAGTAACTGTGAAGGAAAAGAAAAAATATCGATCATGTTTGCAGAATAGATTCAAACTAAAGTAACAAGCCTGGTTTAAAAATGTAAGAAGTAAAAAGTACAGATATTTCTTTAAAAAAATAAATAAATAAGTAAAAGTAAAAAGTTGTCCAAAAGAAAAATAGTGAAGTAAAATACTGATACCAGAAAAATCTATTTATTAACAGTTACAAAGGTATTCATACTTCATGACTTCCCATCTTTGGTCTGTACCAACTGGTTAAGGAGGACGAGGACTTAACTCTCCGACATCTTGAAGCTAAAAGCCCCTAAAAATACGCACGTTGTTATTATTAGACCACATGAAGCGAGAATGATATACGACCTGCATGTTATGATTTGACAGCGGGGTCATTAAGGCAGAAGCAAACAACATGAGGCCATTAGATGATAGCATGGACATGTGTAATGTCACAGATTTCATTCATTGTGATCCTTCCACTAGTGCTCTTAAGGCCTTAATGCACTGTAGTATGCACATAAAGAACTTAAAGGTCATTCGGATCGGTGTCATTCCTCTTCTGGTTTATGAGAAATAGGGATGGAACAGTACAACACATTGATGTGATGATAATAAAGCTGCGATGCCGTGGTTTTTACAGCTTCCTTTGTGTCCGGAATTTAGTTCCTTGAGTTAAACTCGACCCAATTTTTTAAAACATCATTTATTAATGAGCAAATCCTTTTGGCGGAATTCATGTCAGCGTGCGAAAAGTTATTGCCACACAGATTTTATTTCGGGAAACAGCGAGAGCCGAACGTCTCAGAAAATCTACATATCGGTCTTGAGCATATGATGGCAAGGCAAGTGTGCTTTCTGCCTTATTCTCAAATCTGATTAATTAAAAGGTGTTCCTTTGTTGTAGCTTCAGCTCTGACAGCATTGCAGCTGCAAATCACAGGTTTATATGAATGTGTTTGTTCTAATAGATTTGCATCTCTATAGTAACAGCTCGGTGTGGGGCAGACGTTCTACATAAGCGACGTTCAATAATAAATGCATTTGAAAAGGTATAAAAGGAATAAATTGCATCAGCATGAGGTGCTATTATTAGAAAATATTTAACTTTGGGCTGGAAATGCGTCAGAACACTGCAGGCTTGAAAAAGCAACAGTTTTATCAAGGAAAAAGGCAGGTTTATAGGATTGGATGTTTTCACAATTTACATATTTAACCAGGGTTATGATAGTCTACACAGAAACCATGATATCACGATCTTATAACCAAAAAGAAGCTTTTCAGTCTCTTATCTTAAAAATAAACTTGCCATGACTTCAGTCGAATGAGACTGGTTTTTAGGAGTTTATTTCCTGACTCAGGTCACAGTTACAAGCTCATAGTTGTTCAGGATTTCTTCTCTAAACCTTGCCAACCGAAGTAGTCGCCTTAATTACGAATGTCTGGTGATATCAGATGAATTGTCTTTGGATTGTTATTCGTTCCTGTCGGTTGTTGTTTGAATGTGACTCATATGACACTTGACTGATCGATCGTTTTAGATTTTTGACAATGTTTTGCTTTTCTCAAAAAAGCCTTAATTTAATTACAGGTCCTGAAATAGTTATATTACAATTCAACACCGTATCATTGCATCACACCAAATAAACCTCTATATTAATAGACTGCAAGAAATTGCACACACAAGCTCTGAAAATACTCATTTACATTTATGGCATGAACACTTCCAGATTGACATATATTCTTAATTTATATGGGTTTAGATCCTTGTTTAAGGGCCCAGCAGTTGCAGGTGGTGGTGCTTAGATTTGACCTCGCAACCTTCTGATCAGAAATCCAATATCTTATGCCTCTAATCCTGTACAGATTAGACATTTTGCATTTTCCATGAATCTCTAATTTATACTGTTATAATGAACTGTGCAGCTTCAAACAAATTACATCCAATCGAATAGGCTTGATGATGAAACAATAAATACACATGGCAGTATATGAGACAGTAGATATATGTAAATAAGACATTTTAGGTCTATACCAAAGTTTTTGCCTGATTCATAATTTTCATGATGGACAAAAATACCAAAAGTACAAACATTCCCCCAAATTTACAAACATTCCAAAATCAGCACATGTTAAAAGATTATATTGGGATCATTCCATGGCAATAATTCTGAAGCCCATTTTGTTTTGCCAGCTTTTTGTATTTGTTCTGTTTTTCCTTATTGGCTATTCATTCTGTATATGTGTTTTTGTATAATACAGACTCTGATAAATATTTTCCCCGGGAGGTTCAGAAGAGCTGCAACAAATGACAGCTGTAGAAAACTCGCTACATTTTGCTGTGCATAAATTGTCACTATGCAGGTGATAATTAAAGTCTTTCTTTGCAGTAACCAAAAATCACTTCATGATGAGCTTTCTGGATGGACAGTTATCATACTATGATTTTATCATATCCTACAGTTAATTGCAGAAACAAAAATCGGTGATCAGATTAATGGCACTCCGGATTCTGGGTTATGAGGGTTTTAATCCTGAAATCCTGGATGGATTAGACTTTTTTTTTTTGCATTTGTTTCCATTATAGTATGACTGCATTCAGACACTCACTGTATAGACAAAGGTATTGGGACACCTGACTTTACCAGCCATATGTGGTATATTAAATAGTATTTGGGTGGAGTTTTACGAAATTTCCCCTGTGCTTAAAGCCAGCCAAATGAAGATATGCTGTATATGGGTACAGTGGAAGATATCCTGCTATAGAGCTCTGACTTCAACCCTACTAAACACCTTTGGGATAAACTGAAATGCTGACTGCACCCTAGACCTCCTCACTGTCAGTACCCGAATTTACTATCTGACTGAATGAGCACAAATCTCCACATAATGTAGTGGCCACAAACTTTTGTTTGTACTTCAGTGGAAGTGATGTATCTTTCTGCATGGACACACCTTAATACACAAATATGTCATTTCAAGATCTTTGATATTGTAAAGCTTCTTCATGTGCATGTCCTTCTTTGGATGCAGCATTTTTTTAAGGAGTTTTTAGGATAAATGGTAAAGAGGCTTTCAGTTGTCTCTTCTGAAAGAAGACAAGATGGTCATTTCAAAAACACTGATTTCGTTTCCCAAACCCTTTTTCTGTGTTTATTCAGGTTAATTTTAAGTAGAGCCAAGCTGATTTTCCCTTTGAAACCATTAGTCTTTATGAACCATTGTAGCACCAGACACACAAAAAGGTGATCATTCTGCATTTACGGTTATGTCATACTCGGAGATTTTTTGTATTTTTGCAACAGAAATGCCTCATTCTAGATTCTGACAATGATTACTTAACTTATTACCTAGTTACTAATATTAACCAAAATTTTATATTAGTGATGTTATTAACAGTATGTTTTTAGGAACAATGATTAATTTATGAACTAAGCTTTTAATACTTTCTTTGATTTCCTTGTCTATCTATGATTCCTGAGTCGCTTTGGATAAGGACATCTACTATATTCTGTAAATTGAAATGGAAAGAACATTCCACATGCTCAAACATGCACATTACATAGAACAGCCTAAGTAAATTATACCCTTCAGTTGATGAACAACTGAATAATAATTTTGGGGTTAATCCTAGTGATCCGATTCCTCATGGTTTAGGCTTAAGTATGGCCCTCCACAAAACATTACAGAGACTTTCTAATGGCTATACATACATTTCCCCATGAAAAAAATGTTTTTTGATTGTTATGGAAGCTAGAATTATCGCTTCACCTACTTAACACAAAAGCAAAGAAGGACTGCAAGCTGTGCTAATGGATTTTTTATCCATGCCTTTAAGTGCTCTTTAGTGCTCATATGGGCTCTCTGATATGAAGGGGCAAAAGCAGTTCGGCACAGGGCAAAGAAACATGCAGTTTTAATTTGATCAAAACCTAAACACAAAAACATTAAGGGTGAAGCTCTGCAATATTAAGACGAAATTACCTGGCTCTTGACACAAATGTACTAATTTAGACAAGATATCTAAGTTTGGGGTCTGACGATTAGGGTTGTTTTGGTATTTTTAGCTTCAAAGGTAGCATAGAAAATTATGAATAAATAATAATAATAATTAATATTTTTTAATAATTAAAAAATATTAATTCTTAATTATATTATTAATAATATTAATATTAATAACATTATTAATAATAATAATAATAAAAACAACAACTGGCCTTTGTATTTCAAATCAATGCATTTACATAAATCTAACATATAATTATAGGCATACTTAATATGCATGAATTAATTTAATTAAATAATCAGAAATTTTTATAAGCAATTGCAATTCTAGATTTTGTCTAGAAGTTTTAAGGGGCTTTTGTACTGTAAATTAAAACAACATCTTGAGGAATCTGGAACTAATTTTATTAGACAGGAACTATCAGTGCCAGAAATCACACATCATCACACAATCGCGCACCAGTGATGGCATTCCTGAATGGGTTTATTCCTAGTGGTTTTTGGTTCATAGAGGTAAAGTTCCTACAAATAATGAAAGAAAAGAAGGAAAAACTTGCCCATTCTCATTGTGATGTTAATTACAGTGTTAAATCTGACAGATGGATATTTAGAATACTAATACACATATTCATACAAATTGCCGTTGCGTCACATTGTTTTTTTAACGTCACTGCTTTTTAACTTTTTTTAACTCCACTGCTTTGTTTGTATTTTGTTTGTTTTAATGGAGAAATTAGCAGGTCAATTCCTGAACCTCCCTCACTCAAGTTCATAAATGGCCTCAACTGAACAATTTCACAAATAAAAAAACTCCTATGCAATAATGACTTTTAAACTAAAAGGTTTTTTTATTTGTAAAATTCTTTAGTGGCAGGAAATTTGTGGCAGTATGCAAGAACATTAAAACCGCGTACAAACAGGAGACAGAAAGCACACACTGTATAATGTGTGAGTAGATCAGTACTGACTCTTACTTTTTTAAAAGGCTGGATTCTTCTTAAATAATGTGAGGTGTGATTGGTCAAAGGAGTGTGTAATTCATAATTAGATGAATATAAAAGGGTCTGTTGCTAACAAAGTACACACGTCCTTCACTCATGTGGAAGTACAAATACTTATGTTTTAAAAGACTCTGGTACACTTACTTTTTTACTCAAGTTAAAAGTAAGGAAGTTTGGCCTTTGACATGTACGTAAGTAAAAATTAGCCATTACTACTACCTGTTTTAGTGTCAGGCTAGTAAGTGGACTTAACATCATATTAATATATTAATACAAATCGAATTTTGAATGTTATTATATAATGAATGTATGCAGGCCGCCATATAAAACACAAGCAGAGAAAAGATGATCAGAAATGTCTCTGTTTTCAGTCAAGTTTACATCGCTGACTCCCTCTGTCTCATCCACATTAGCCTCAGACTTCTTTTTGCCTTTAGCCTTGTTAGCTTTTTGCCTTTAGCCTTGTTAGCTTAATTGGCTAGCCTACTTCTGTGGTGCGTGAGAGAAAGGAAATGGTACACTAGTGGAAGGTTGAAAAAGCCATGCATGAAATAGGTTGAAGAGCTGAAAATGGTGTGCAGTAAAAAGAGAAAATGTTGATCATGTCACCAAATAGATTAAAACTAAAGTAACGAGGCTCGTTTGAAAATGTAAGAAGTAGAAAGTTAAAAATGTTATGAGTGAAAGTTTAAAAGTTAAGTACCGATACCAGAAAAATCTACTTAATTACTGTAACAAACTATTTGCACTTCATTACTTCTCATCTCTGTTTATATGCCTTGGGGTGTTTTGGGAAACAGAGTTCTTAAAGGCTGGTAAGGATTGTCTGAGAGAATTAATTATCTTTGACAAATTTTTTGTTGCTCTACTCAGGATGCCAGGCCAGATTCTCACCTCTGGTCTCATCCAGATACCTGTTAAACTTCCTAAAAGGAAGCCAGAAAAGATATTTTTGGTTGTTTTGTTTGGGTAGGAGAAGTTTAGCAGTTTAACATTTGAACAAATGGTACTTCAAAATACCAAATGTAAAAGTAGGTATAAAAAGATTTCGACCAAAAAATAACCTTTACATTTTCTAAAGTAAAAAATGAAGAGAGTCCAGAAGATTCCAGAAACTGGTGCAAAGACTTCTAAAAGCGTCAGAGTGGAATTAGAAGGTAACGGAAAATCCAATCAACTCAGTCAAGACTTCATAAAAAAGAAATTACATTACAGATATCATGATTATCTGTAGAAACACAAATAAATCTCAGGCAGAAATTCCAACCATCAGATTGAACCCGAAGACAATGACAAAAGAACTGGAAAAGAGATGGAGGCTTTGAATATGTAGAGTAAGTCCACTATTAACAAAGGTGAAGGTAACAAACTTTCGTACAAGGAATAGGCCCTTGCTTCAAGACCAGCATAAAAAACTATTGGATGTGTGATTTCTGGTCTTTGGAAACATTTTCTTTTTTTTTTGTCAATGTTTGTACTGCATAAAGGAAAAAGGATGGATTTTATTCCATACACAGGAGTAGCAGTATCATACTTATTTGATGGTGTTTAGTTGGGAATGGGAAAAGCCTTCACTTCAGAAATAATCCCAAAGATAAAATCTGGTTGTAATTGGAGAAGAAAATGTCCAAAGATGTACCCAAGTGGCTTATTGGCAACATGTTTAAACAAGGAGGCCCACAAACCTGACTGAGTGACACCAGTTCTGTCATGAGGAATGAGACTTGCTTTCGGTCTCCTCTGATTCAAAAAGGGGAAACAAAAAAAGCATTAAATCTGATCTTTTGTCCATTCGAATAAAATATTCATTGTATTGTTTTTAGCATTATACATCCTAGAAACAATACAATGAAAATTTTATTCGAATGGACAAAAGATCAGATTTAATGCTAGGCCACTGATATGATTAAACAGCACCCTCCTCTGTTTGCACAGATTTATAGGTTATATGGTATAGCAATTATTCCCACATTTACTCATGCCAAAAATAATTCACTTAAAAATACAATTATAAAGGGCTGAGGTCATAAAGAGGACACAAAATTCACATTGTGTAACCGGGAACATCGACCGAGCCATTTTTAGCATGCGAGCAATAACTGTAGATGACAGTCATTTATTAATATAAAATATGAATCATTTATTTGTAATCTCTCCAAATGCCTGTGTTTTGATGCCCAGTAAGATTCTAGTTAAGTTCAAAGTTCAAACTGAACAGCAAACAGCAAGCCTTTCGCATGCATTCTGGATGTTCCAATGCTTCGAATATCGATTTCTAACATATTTTCTCACAATTCTAGAGGTTCTAATAGTCTTATTCCCTTCCATTGACATATTTAGGACCATACCACAGAACCACCAACCCTAAACTGCACACAACTGCTGAGATCATTAAACGTTCCACTGGATAAGGGGGTCTGTAACTTGATGTACATGTAACTTAAGGGTAAAAAATTAGTTTAAATGTAAATGGGTTCTATTTTTTCCTGATACAGGTATTCTTTTATATTTTTCTTTGTATTTGTATGTTTTTGTGCTTTTGAAAAACAAATGATGATTTTGTGAAATATTTCATTTTTAATTGGGATGTAAATATAGGATATGTTTATTAGCATGTAATTAAGCACTGGTAGATGATGTCCAGAACAAAATATTGATTGCATGTGACTGACATTGACTTTACTAGTGTACTTTAAGGTCCAGTCAAAATTTGGACATTGTACATTAACACGGAAAACTTTGAACGAACATGTCTGGAGTTATGTAGTGAAATAAAACGTGCTAAATAACCCAGAATATGTTTTTGAATTCTCCATTGTTCAAAGTAGCCACGTTATGCTTTCATAGACCTTTGCACAATTTCGCCATTCTCTCAGTTAACCTCATGAGGTAGTCACCTGGAATGGTTTTCGAATAATCTTGAGGAGTTCCCAGAGGTTTTGAGTGCTTGTTGGCTGCTTTTCCTTCACTCTACAGTCTCATCCCAAACCATTTCTCCTGGATTTAGATGGAGTGATTGTGGAGGCCATGTCATTTTGATGCAGCACTTCATCACTCTCTTAATCAACAAGTAGCTCTTAGATAACCCAGTGGTGTGTTTGGGGTCAGTGTGCGGAACAAATGGGGGTCAAACTAAGTGCAAAACAAGCTTTGATGGCATTTCGCTGCAAAATGCTGTGGGGTACATTGTTGAAAATAATAAAAAATGAAGAAAGAAACACTGAAGGAGAAGCAGTGTCCAAACTTTTGCCTGGGTCTTAAACACACTTTATTTCATAGTACTCTCAAAATAAAGATGTTAACATGTGTGAGTTCCCCCGACCCCATCCCTCACCCTCATACTGTTTCTGCGAGTTGTGCGAAATTTCCATATATGACCGTTCCCGACACGTCGTCATTCTTATAAATATTCACGCACACGTCGACAAGAACTTCATGCATATTCATGATCACGCCATCGCGTTTTGGAATATATAGAACTGCTTTGCTTGACGTGTGCGCTGGGAGTTGTAGTCGTTCGGAAGGCTCACTAGCAGTCAGGGCCTATTCAGTTTGAGCAGCTATGCGTACTACATTTCCCAGATGTCTTTGCGCGGGTTGCCCGAGGGCGTTATTTTATGGGGGAAGATGAACAATTTTCGCAGCGGACTTTTTTTTTCCGCGCAGTGGTAAGATTTTTATTATTAAATATAGATATCTATTTTAAATGGCAAATATTTACCGTGGGTGTTTAACATGTTGAAATTTGGAAGCGGGTAAGATGCAGTCAGGGTGTGTTGGATAAATCAGTTGTTCCTGTTTGATGTTTTGCGGAACGTGGAAGAAACCAAGTTGGTGAGTTAGCTTAGCTTGAAAGCGGTTTGGGGGGGCAAAAACACTGACAGCTGGGCTAAAGCTGTTAGCACTGTAAAGCTGATGTGTGTGTGTGTGTGTGTGTGTGTGTGTGGAAGGGAAGAAGCTTGTTTCGAGCAGCGACGGCGATTCTGACATGTTTTTACGGTGTTATTACGGCTTATTGCAGTGTTATAACGCCTCAAATCCGACCTACGGTGTTTAGTTGTGCGCGACTTGGCAGCCTGTTTGTGGCCTGGTGTGATTATACGTGTTAGCAGCGTCTGCTAACGATGTAGCCCCTAGTGTTTTATTTGTTTATCTGTTAATTTGATTACATATCTATCTATCTATCTATCTATCTATCTATCTATCTATCTATCTATCTATCTATCTATCTATCTATCTATCTGTCTATCTATCTATCACAAGACGAGTTGTGTTTACGACAAACTCTATTTTACTTTTTTTATACTCCCCCACACACACAAATTTACAAATAAATAATACAATAAATACGCAAAAAAAATGAATAAAACAGTCTAAAAGATAATATAATAATTATAATAAAATAATAATTGTGTGTACACACACACACACACACACACACACACACACACACACAAGTAATAGGCCAGAAGCTGACTTTCTCCTTCAGTGTTTTTTTTTTATACATTTTTATACATTTTACACTGTACATTAATACCCGAAGACCTTCAGACTATAAACGAACACGTATTGATTTATGTAGTAAACAAAAACGTGTCCAACAAACCTATATTTTAGATTAGTCTGAAGTAGCTGCATTTAGTTTGAATGACAGCTTGACACACTCATAGCATTCTCTCATAAGATTCACACGGCATTCACCTGGAATGATTTTCACTTCACCGCTGTGTCTAGTCGAGTGTTTATTTGTGACATTTCTTGTCACTTTAATGTGCTTTAGACCATCAGTTGTCTTCTGGAGAGAAATGGGTGAGTACAGAGACAATAGCCCTGTTTGTGCTACTACAACTACTGTATACATCCATATTATTGCAAGAAACATTGAGTTCAGTAGCGGAGAAAGAGAAAAGACAGTCCATTATTACTTTAAGAAATGACGGCCAGTCAATCTGAAAAATCTCAAGAATTTTAAACGTATTTAAAAGTGCAGTCCATCACCATCGAAGGCTACGATGAAGCAGGCTCTCTTTAGGACCGGCTTAGGAAAGGAAGACCAGAGCTACCTCTGCTGCAGAGGATACGTGTAGGTCTTAAACATGTGTATGATTAGATCAGTGGAAAACTTTCCTTTGGTCTGATGAGTCCGAATTTGAGCTTTTTGGTTCTAACTGGTTGGCTTTGTTAGTACAGATGGTGAACGGTTGGTTCCTAAATGTGGTTCCCACTGTGAAGCATGAAAGAGGTGGTGTAATGGTGTGGTCATGCTTTTGACAGGGATTTAGTCAATATCCAGGACCATCATCGGTTTTCCAACAGATCAATGACCCCAAACGCACCTCTAGGTTACACATGTTCAAGAAGAAGGGTGATGGAGTCCTGCATTAGGTGACCTGGCCTCCACAATCACCCGATCTAAATCCAGTTGAGATGGTCTGGGATGAGTGTGTTTGCTGTTAGTACACAACGGGGGTTATAACAAAATTATTGACACAGGAGACGCCTTAACAAATTAGCATATGAATGTAATTCATGCAGCTGAGAATCTGTGCTTGTGCTCATTAATACCGTGACGGAGTTTGTTTTGAGGAGTGCGTTTATGTAAATGGCGCAATCAGGTGTAAAGTGTTTGTATGACAGAGAGAAATGAGGAACATGTCGGTGATGAACAGTTTCACAATCGTGAATAATCCTCAGTTTAATCATGCAGGGGTTTCACCGTGCAGTTAGGTCATCGCAGAGTTCTTTAAAAAAAAAACATGATCTCATGTAGTCTTGGGACGTGAGCAGTCTCACACACACAGATCTTATAAAACTGAGTACGTGTGCTTGAATCAACATGAATAACTCTGTCAGCTGAGCTGTTTAACTGATTTGTAGGAGAGCGTACTTTAATATCACTGCTTTCCCCCTGCAGACTGTTAAATCTTTTCTTCCTTGTGATGGATTGTGAGTGCCGGTAAAGCGTTACACAATTACAACCATTTCCCAGAAGGGACTTCATCCACTGCGAGCATCAACGCCTGTTCGTCCGATATCACCCACGCGGTAATCATTTTTATTTCTTTATCTCTTCATCAGCACTACTTCGGAACGCAGTGACTGTATTCATAACACGACAAATAAAACCACTCCTGCCTGTTACACAATAACGTCTCTTTGATTAATGGACGATATATATCATAACAACATGAGAGAGAATCCTACAGCAAATACAAGGCAATGATATGAATAGGAATTTATGTGCAATGTCCTTATTGCTTAACACTAATGTTCTTTTCTTTATGCCGCTCGAAGCCTTGCAAATGCCTTTTAACCAATCAGATTACATAAAATCCACATTAGCTGTTATAACACCATACTTGTTCTATTACCAAGCTGTTTTACTTTTTTCCCCCCTTGATGTAAGAGAGAAAACAACACAGTCATTGTCGGGGCGTTGAGAAATCCCGTCCCGAAGACTGATCAGTGCCCGAAAACCCACTGATTGTTGAAGGCGCAAAGCTTCTGCATGACTCCCGGTTTCGGGAAGTCTTCAGGGCAGAACATTATTTAATGCCTTAATTCCCTCTGGAAAATGACTCACTGTTATTTTTATATGCGAGGGGGTGGTGGTAGTAAAGGAATGCCTGTTTATTTCAGCTATAACACAAGCGATAAGAAGAGCTGTTGTGTAATCCAAAAACAGCGCCCCCTAGGGTGCTGCTGAACAACATGCTTTTTGTTCCTTACTTACAAAAGTATTGCTATCGAATTTCAGTCAAAACTGAACCAAGTACGCTCGCATTTAGTTTTGGTCCAACCCTCCTACAATCCATTTCACAGTCAGCTATTAATGTTCAAAGCTCTGGGCTACTGATCAGAAGGTCAGGAATCCAGTCCTGATTAACACCACGCTGCCACTGTAGGGTCTTTGAGCAAGTTATTTAACCCTCTCAGCTCCAGGGCTGCTGTTTCACGGCCTGCACTCTGACCCCAGCTTCCTAACAAGAGAGAATTTCACTGTGCTGTAGTGTATATGTGACAAGTGAAAGCCTGTTTCTTTATACATAACTGGCCTGTTGTATATGTTTCTGTAGGCCAGAATGGAGAACGCGTTCGGGCCGTCTTTTTCAGGAGTTGCTCCAGTAAGCAAACGTGAGTTCCTCACAGTTCCCCACTTCAGATTCATACTAATTATAATCAAAGTATATATCAACTAGGAAATAGTGGTTTTATACTGTGGGTTGCAATTTTTCAGCCGAGACATCCAGCAATTACAAACAGCACCGCCGAACACCGTCTTCCACCTCCAGCACGCTGACTTTCTCCACTCGAGACGACGACGACGGCATGGTAATCAAAGCAGTTACAAAAAAACTGATGCTGTATTTGTTGGCATTTCGCAACCACAGGTCTTCCCGGAAAATCAATATTTACAGCTGCGAAAAAAAACAAAAAACTAGCTGTCTTCGTTGGTTAAAGACGATTCAGCGTCTTTACAGCCTGTTTAGATTTCTTAAGCGCCTCACTGAGAGAGCAGTGCTGCACGTTTAGAAAGCAGTACAAGTTCACAAGCCTGTTCATATAATGATTTCTATTTGTATTGCATTTACAGCAAACGCTGACTGATCACTCACATGCTTTATATCGCAAATGTTAACCAATGATTTAATCGCAGTTTATTTCAGTTCAGAGTGTGATTTTGGATTCTGAAGATTTAACAGGATGTGTGTGTGTGTGTGTGTGTGTGTGTGTGTGTGTGTGTGTGTTTAGCCACCCATTGGCACTTCACGTGGTTCAGACTCTGCCATCTCTGTTCGTTCTCTCCACTCCGAGTCCAACATGTCCCTGCGCTCGACTTTCTCTCTGCATGAAGAAGAGGAGGATACGGTGAGCACACAGACACGCTCCATATCTGGGTCCATAGTGTGCACACGTCGTCCTTCACATTTCTATTAGCGCATCTGCCTTTGACAGTCCAGCTGAGTGTGACAGGAGGTTAAACTGCCGTCATGCCGTCTTGCTGTCTGTCAAATGCAACAGGTGCTGTAATGCTCATACCAAGTGTTTGGAAGCAATCCATAAGATTACATGTGTCTAGGGATAGGGGTGTAGTGCACCCACCATATGTTTTTTCTTTATAGGTCCACAATTACTCACAAGCCCTAGCAAACAAACCCCCCCCCTCATTAATTTCCTCACTCTCACGTCCCCGGGGGCAAATAAGTTTCAATGCAAACGCAATTCATTTTGGCGACACGAGAGATTTACATGCATCAGCTGTGTTGGGATTTTTTTTTTGATATTGTATAAATAAACTCATGTTTTTCTTTAATAGAAATACATAATTTCTCTTTCTTTCCGTCTCTTTCTCAGGATCCGCAGGTTTTTGCCGAACAGCCCTCGGTCAAACTGTGTTGTCAGCTGTGCTGTAACGTCTTTAAAGACCCCGTCATCACCACATGTGGGGTGAGTCACAGTATCAACCCAAGCTTTAGGGTATTTAGTAACAGCTCAATATGGCGTTGCAAAAAAAAACCCAAAAACATATTTACTTTTCGATTTGCTGAATTTTCTATTCATTAGCAAAGTGCCTAACTGAGGAAACACTGTGTAGTAAACGGGCCGCTGCATGTTATCATTAGGAATGCGGTTGTTTACTCTTGTTTATTTATGGAAGGAGCAGCTTGTTTTTCAACATCTGCCTCATTTCCTTTGCAGCATACCTTCTGTAGGCGATGTGCTCTAACCTCCGGTAAGATCTGATTTCACAATACACATAGCTTTATTGTGTAGAACAGTTGCATGAACAGGTCTGTTCAGTCAGCCATTATTATAAGCATATTGTATTATAATCGCACAGCACACTGCCTTCATTTTTTCGCCATTACACTCATCTGAAAACTGGCAGGAGCAGCAATCATTTGTTTATACCTTCCATCTACAGTAACTGCTATAATCCTGGTTAGGGTTGATCCATAGTGAATTCATTACAATAAAATTATTAAGAAATGACAGTATTCTATCCCATACTGCTCTCCTGGGTAGACTAGGCCATGACTAGATATTTCCAAGTTACGATGGTGTCAGTGTGGATGGAATAGATCAGTATGTTTCAGTATGCTTTATTGGAGCGGAGGGTTTTCCCAGTTTTTTATTTTTCATTTTTGAAATACATTTGAACACAAATGAAAGCATATAATCTGAAATGTGTGTGTGTGTTTTTATAGAGAAATGCCCAGTAGATAACTCAAAGCTCACCGTAGTGGTGAACAACATTGCTGTGGCCGAGCAGATCGGTGAGCTCTTCATTCACTGTAAATATGGCGTTCGCACCACCGCTTCAGGAAAACCAGCTGCCTTTGAAGTGGATCCGCTCGGCTGCCCTTTCACCATCAAACTCAGCACCAGGAAGTGAGAAGCTATGCCTGCATTTTATTTGCTCGTTAGCTCATTAAACTGTGCGAAGTGTGGAAATCTGGATGCTGAAGTAGCAGCATCAATATTATCCATGTTATGGGGCTGCAGTATAAAAGATTAGTCACATTTGGCAATTTGTTGTGCTTGTGTGTGATCAGAGATCACGAGGTGAGCTGCGACTACCGGCCAGTGCGCTGCCCGAATAATCCCAGCTGTCCTCCTTTGCTCACTATGAACCTGGAGGCCCATTTGAAGGAGTGTGAACACATCAAGTGCCCACATTCAAAATACGGGTAAGTAGGTGTGTGTATATGTGTGTGTTTCGGTTGCACCTTTTTATTTTGAACCAATGCTGATATATATATCGTGGGATTTTGTCTTTCTCCCAGGTGCACGTTCATTGGGAATCAGGACACGTACGAGACGCACCTGGATGCGTGTAAATTTGAGGGGCTAAAAGAGTTCCTGCAGCAAACGGACGATCGCTTCCATGAGATGCAGGTAAGCCGAGGACTATTGAAGCACATTTTGGGGTCATATTCCTGTGTATATCTTTTATTTAGTCCACTCTGTCCACTTGAATAGGTGACCTTGGCTCAGAAGGATCAGGACATTTCTTTCCTACGGTCCATGCTGGGCAAATTGTCAGAAAAACTCGACCAGCTTGAGAAAAACCTGGAGCTCAAATTTGGTAAAAACAAAACCTCTTATAATATTTCTAAAAATGATAATGAAAACAAACAGATTTCATCTGTTGAGCCTGATGCTGTGTTATTCGTTCCGAGTGTGATCTGATGTGATGTTATACAGATGTGCTGGACGAGAACCAGAGTAAACTGAGCGAAGATCTGATGGAATTTCGTAGAGATGCTTCGATGCTTAACGTAAGGAGAAACATTATCCATTAAATGACTAGTTATTATTTAAATTTAAACCCTATAGCAGTATAGATATCCTGTGTTTATTTTTTAATAAATAAATTATAAATGATACATCTTTTGATATTTTTAATATAGGATGAGCTTTCACATATTAATGCCAGACTCAACATGGGAATCCTAGGCTGTGAGTATAATCTCTTATGGTTTATGGTTCATTTTTTTACTGCTGCCTTGTGTTGATTGGGGTCAGAAATCTGATAGAAGATTAGTATAGTAGTTATGAAGTCAGGGCTGTAACAAGTTATTATGGGATGGTCAGTATTATGGGATGGTCAATCGATTCATTGGTTTCTGCTGGGACTATTGCTATCGCATTACGAGAGCGGCCTCTAAAGGCGAATCCCTGACACCACATGCTTTTTTTATTTTTATTTTTAATTTTTTCCCCGCGCGAGGCTGTGGAGAGCTATATCAAATGTATTCGCTTTTTATAATTCCAAAATGATAATTATGTCATTAATATATTCATATTTATTTAATTTAGCACATTTGCATGATTAAATTGTTTTAATTATAATTTTTGTAATAAAGATCAGGAGCATTTTTTTTTTATTTCTTTAGTTTTTTTTATCCAGTATCCATCAAAAAAATTATTGGTTGATTTAAATTTCAATATTTTCGTATTTTTTTCTAGCCTATGACCCTCAGCAGATCTTCAAGTGTAAAGGCACGTTTGTGGGTCACCAGGGTCCGGTGTGGTGTTTGTGCGTTTACTCCACCGGCGACCTGCTCTTCAGCGGCTCCTCCGATAAAACCATTAAGGTACATCGCGTCCACTTTACGTTTTAGACATCATGCGAGCTCTGTTTCAGGATCAGCGCTGAGGTCAAGACTGATGATGTTGAATACATAACTGTTAGCGTTTTTGCTTTTCAGGTTTGGGACACTTGCACCACATACAAATGTCAGAAAACTCTAGAGGGCCACGATGGCATCGTTTTAGCACTGTGTATTCAGGGGTGAGTGTAAAAGACATTTTTTTATAGAAACTACTTACAGAGAAGTTCATAATAACCTTCGTTTGCTGTTGATCCTCACTGTATTTCCCATCTCTCTTTCTCACATGTAGGAATAAGCTGTACAGTGGCTCAGCAGATTGCACCATCATTGTAAGTGAGCCTGATGCGAGCATCTTTTTAGGACATTCATTCTAACCGTAACAGCATCAGCTCACATCACTAAACACATTTTGCTTGTGTGTGCGTATGTGCAGGTTTGGGACATCCAGAACTTGCAGAAAGTGAACACCATCCGTGCACACGATAATCCAGTGTGCACGCTCGTCTCCTCACACAACATGCTCTTCAGTGGATCACTCAAAGCGATCAAGGTGAAAGATACTACATGATATATACTACTGCGTAAACGTGTTTATTATATAAAATTCTTGTTATCTGTTTGTTTGTTATATGTTTTTGGTGGACGAATGAGCACAAATGAATTTCCAAAGCATTTATTGGTAGTGCAAATAGTATAGGAAGATCATTTGTTTGTGTGTAGGTGTGGGACATTGTGGGCACAGAGCTGAAGCTGAAGAAGGAGCTCACTGGTTTGAATCACTGGGTGCGAGCTCTGGTTGCGTCTCAGAATCACCTGTATAGCGGATCGTACCAAACCATAAAGGTAAAGGAATAAGATCAGTCTAATGAAATGCCCTGATTTAGAGCTGTACTCTTTTGAGTCATGTGGAGAATTTACCATTTATTCACCAAAGAACAGTCTCTTTGTTTATTGAATGACACTTCTGTCATTATTTACTTGTAAAATTAATAATGGATATAAAAACACATAACACTCCATGTAAAATAGTACTGAGCTTTATTAAAAAAAAACTACTGATTTATGAAAATGTTCCACTTTAATACGATATAAAATACGAGTAAAACATTTGTATGAAATTTGATTGTGAAAACATAGTTTGAAATGTATTTGCTAACGTTCCTGAACATTCGGTCCTGCTGTGAATTCCCGCAAGATAATCCGCAACTTGCTGTTAGTCAGGTTCCGGAGCCACGAGTTCAGAACCGCAAATTATCAGGGGTTGACTGTATTAATAAATAGAATTATATAATTAATAAAACCATTGATAAATATATCTCTCTCCATGCAGCACACCATCTCACGTGTAAAAAAACAAACAGCATGTGGTGTCAGTGATTCGCCTCTAGAGGCCGCTCTCATAATGACAGAGGGCTGTATTACCTGCTCTCTCAATGGACACTACCCGGAAAAACTCTCTGTATGGATTTTTGCCAATTGACCTCTACTGATTTCTGATAAATCAAACTCTTCTCGTTTCTAGTAACTAGATGAGGTGTATTTGAAAAAAAATTAAGGATGAGTTAATGGCTACGAATATAATAAAACAAAATGGTTTTTTCTTTGTTACCATTTAGCTTGAACTTAAAATGTGCTTTTTCTTGTCTCCCATTTCTCTTCCTCAGATTTGGGACATTCGCTCTCTTGAGTGCGTCCATGTCCTCCAGACCTCCGGAGGCAGCGTTTACTCTATTGCAGTCACCAACCACCACATCGTTTGTGGCACGTACGAGAACCTCATCCATGTGAGTCAACGTCTCATATTGACATAATGTAGATTATCTTTTTATGTACACAAATGCATTTTTTCGTCTTCTGGGTGTTTGATGCTCGTCCCTGCCCTCCCCAGGTGTGGGATATTGAGTCAAAAGAGCAGGTGCGCACACTGACGGGCCACGTAGGCACAGTTTACGCTCTGGCCGTCATTTCAACTCCGGACCAGACCAAAGTGTTCAGTGCCTCCTACGATCGCTCACTTAGGGTACATTTATACAAACACTGTGCTTCTCACTAGAATATTAGCCAGTTTATGGGTCAAGATTTTTTTTTTTTAATGTTTCACTGTGTTAACTGTCCAGGTGTGGAGTATGGACAACATGATCTGCACCCAGACACTGCTGCGCCATCAAGGCAGCGTCACTGCATTGGCTGTCTCTAGAGGGCGCCTCTTCTCTGGAGCTGTGGACAGCACTGTGAAGGTCCTGCTCACTCTGTTCATCCTCCTATTTATTCCTAACCCTTGTCACACGTTACACCTTGTTTATTCTTTTATTCTAGAGCTGTATGTTTCTTCTGCTTGATATCGATTTGATCTATATATTATTTTCGGGTCCTCAATATCCATAACTGAGGCCGATGCGATTCGCATCTCGATGCCTAGCCAACGATACGATACATTAAAGACACAGCTACTGATGCGATACGATACGATTTACCCCGTTACGTTTCAGTGAAATACGCTGCATTGGAAAAAACATGATGCTCTGCAATTCAATATGGTACAGAGTTTTATTTCTTTGGTTCAGACAGACAGCAAATCATAATTAGACTTTTAACGCATGGCCCCTTCACAAACAGGACTTTGTAGTGCAAAAACAACAAAAAAGATGAAACTAAACCAGATGCTCATTTCCTGTTCCGTCTCCAGGAAGACGCAGCTCTACCTCTGCCATGTTAATCTTTTTATTGGTCCTTTTCTAAATAATAAAAGTATAGCGCATTTACTAATAATGCCGATGCAGTGAATCAGTGAATCTGACCATCCCGATCACAGAGGGAAAACGGCACAGTTACACAGTTCTAATGAAACTCATATACGTGCTATTATGAACAGCTTGTGTTGTATCATTCTTTTTTGGTCATGGGATGGATTTTAACTTGAATAAACAGTGTCTGATGTGAGAAAAGCGTTAGGAAGGTCTGTAATGAACCAGTGACCAGTTTAAGGAAAGATTGTGTAACAAATGACAAGCTACATAAAGCATAAAACATTATAGTGTAGGAGTGTCATTTTTTTTTCACGTTCTCTTTTCTCTTCTTCAGGTGTGGACCTGCTAAATGCTCTAAAATCACAAAATGGACCTTCGGTGACTTTCCAGCGGTGCGTAAACACCGTGGAGCACTTTTAAAGATACCAGCCTGGTGAGGAGTTGATTTTTATTCCCTGTATCGATCTGTTTTCTTGTCACGTCGACACGATTTGTCTTGGCTCGCACCGCCCCTGGACCGGGACCGCAGCATCGCCTTAAGCCCACTCCAAACGACCAGCGTGTTCGCTTCTGTATATAGACGTTTCACTCCGATACAACAGCCAGCCTCGGTGTGACGAATCATGTCCGAGACGACTCCTGTAGAGGAACTCGGCAGACCTGAACACTTTCCTCCACTAACATTTGGACCCTTTTTACACGTCCTGGAGCGCCGCTTCATTAATTCATTTGCTTCCAGATGGGATTGTTCACAGAAAACGTTCACTACACAAGTTTTTTCGCGCTCATCACTACTAACCGCACGCTCACCCCGGCTGCCACGTGATGCGACAAAGCAAGCGAACGCGAGGAAGGAACAGGAACACCGGAAGGAGCAGGTGCTGCAGACCAAAAGTCACACGCTCGAGTTACAAAATCAGTATTCGTTGTTGGCAAGACTTGTTAATACGATGCGCCGTCACGTTTTCCTTTGATTTTATTTTTTTATTTTTTACACGAGCAGCTTTACGACTTACATTTGATATTGCCAAGTGGGAGATTTTTTTCTTTCCTCGATTTTTTTAAATGTATATACTTAATCACCTTATTAATCAACACACAACGTCGATGGATAATAACGAAAAGTTTTCAGTGCATCATTGTCAACTTCCTAGTCCACTTGGCCATCGGCATCAGCTCAAACGAAGTAGATAAGGGACCGAGTGAACATCACTCCAGAGTGCGGTTCCGTTTTCGGAACGGTGGATAAAGCGGTTCACTCCTAATTAGCAGCAAAACCTACTTCATGTAAGATTATTTCAACTCACATTGCCTCCTCCTGCAGGTGGCGCTAGCTACAAAACCTTCTGTATAGCTAGCAGAGGAGCGAATGTGTGACCCGATGAACAACTTGTGTAGTCAGAGACGTCATGACGGTTGTGTAAAACAGTATTAAAATCACCTGGTCTTTTAATTATTAACCCAAATTATGACTGTATTACAGCCGACGATAGAGCAGTGCTTTAAGCAGCTCTGGCTGTGGTGTGTGTGTGTGTGAGAGAGAGTGTGAGGAATACACACCATGACAGGTCTCAGAATCTGCACTGGTATTTATTCAGTCACACACATGCAGTGTTAATCATCATTGACGTGTTATTTTGCTCTCAGCCAATCAGAACACACTGTACCAGAGTTAGACAGCGGGCGAACGGCGATATAATGCGTTTCCATGTCATCGATGATTGCCTACGTTTTTATCATGGTTTATGACAATTATCACAATATCAAAATAAATTGTTCTGACAAACTTCTTGAGACAATACCGTATTTGTGACAAGTGTCAGAGTAATGAATGAAAGGACCTTCACTTCCACTGGTCATGTTATTTTGACTTATTAATGTACACAGAAGCTTATTTGGGAAAACGAAGCTCTAATAACCCAAATAATTCGTTTATCATGAATACTTGGCAACCCGGCAGGTTTATTTTTTTTTTTTACAAAGTCGTAAGCAGCATTCACGTTTGAATTCTGTTGTTGAAGTCTCGAGGTGCACCAGGAACACACAAACTCATAAAAAGAATATATGATGCGAGACGTACGGAGGCGACAAAAAATAAATAAAATAAAGTTTGTGGACTCCTGAGCATAAAATTGTGCTTTTTAAACATCCTATTCAACATTTGCTCTCCTACTGATCTCCACTCTTCTGGGAAGATGTTTCACTAGATTTTGTGGAGATTTGTGCTTTTTCAGATACTAAGGGTGTTTTCGTAAAGTCAGGTGGGTGGGGTGCAGCCATCGTTCCAATTCATCTAAAAGATGTTCAATAGAGTGGAGCTCTTCCACTCCAACCTATATAAAGCGCATCTTCAGGCCATCGTGTCCTGCTGGAACAGGTTTCAAGTTCAAGTGAAGGAAAAAGTTCATACTACCGCATCCTAACATCCTAAACAGAAGTGTGCCTAGTATCTTTGTCCTAACAGTTTGGGGAAGAACCACATATGGCTGGAAAAATCAGGGGTCCAAAAATTTTGTCCATGTAAGAAAAAAAGCTCCACACACCATGAGATGGCAAACAGAATATGAGCTACATGAGAACTTAAATAGACACAGGGGTAATAGGTCACAGGTGATAGTGATTAACACCCTTAACAAGGACATGGGAACACAATGTGGGGGAACAATGGTGACATCTAGTGGACAAAAAAAACATGACAGGACCCCAAAAATCCTGACAAACTCATGCCTGCTTTGATTTAAGGTTCTCATGTTTCCTGGCCAAAACATGTCAAACATGCATCTAGCTGTGTGTGTGTGTGTGTGTGTGTGTGAATATACAGTACATAGTGCCTTTAAAAGCACTTCCTTCCCTCCCAAAGCCTCACATCTTGGTCCCAGAAGCCTGGATGCTGTTGACATGAGAAACGCTCCGAATGATTGAAAATAAAATCAGTTTTAAAAAGTGCAGAACGATGATTTGTGTCGAACATTTATTTAGAGCAGGTGGTTTTTTGGTGCATCACTGCAAGCACACCACGTTTTCCAATGGCGATATGAACACAGCTCAATACGAACCAACAGCAGGAACATGAACACAATATACAGCCTGCACTCGCTCACACACACACACACACACACACTCACACACTTACACACACCTTACACACAGACATCCGAGTGAGCCGTGCAGGGAATCTCATGTTGTCTTTTCTTTCTCTCTTTTTTTTTTAAATAAAACATCTCTGGCAAACAGTGAAAATAAAACATTTGGAACCAATATATATAATATTTTGCACAATATTATTATCGTCGTTATTATCGTTATAATAATTATTATTTAGAATCTGAAAAGATGAATAAAAGGCGATAAAAAAACACATGGGCATTTTCAAATGTTAATCAGGAATTACGCAATGCAGTTGGCTATATACAAAGCTGGAAAAAAAAAAAGTCTGTACACTGTTTCTACACACACACACACGCACACAAAAGAAGACAAGGCACGTACATTAAGAAAAGAAAAAGTAACTACACACGTTAGGCGTGCACCCGTATTCGTCGTACGTGTCGCGCTATTCGGCGTAAAAAGATCGCGATGTTATCGCTGCGTTTGCGTCGCTCGACTCCTGCAATCCTGTGAGACGGCCGTCTTTTCTTGAGCGTGCTGGCGAATATCGCGACAGTACCTGATCGCTGGCGCACGTCCCTACGACGTAATTCATCCGAGTACGATACAATTCATTTTCGGTTCTATTTATAAAAAAAATATATATATATATATATATGTATGTATGTATATATCGCCACCTTAAAGCCCTCGTTATGCACACATCGTTCTAATAATCTGGAAAACATCGATAATAATATAAGAATGTGCACTACGGAATGACGGAATAATTCATTTTAGAATGAAACGATTAGTAGGTTATCGTCATGAGCTGGAGGATTGGGATGTTTTAGATGTGTGTGTGTGTGTGTGTGTGTGTGTGTGTGTGTGAGGTCACCGGTCGTGTTAAGGCACACGGCACACGAATCGTCGAGACACTGTAAGGATGAGGTCGGTGGTAAAAGGAGGAGGGCAGATGTTGACACTGTGCCATTCGTGCCTGCCTCCTTACCGAGGCGAGTTCCTCCTAAAGTGGTTAATTTCTGCAATGTTACCCAGAATGCACCTTGGGTTCAAGTTTAACACTGAAGAATGAGTGTGCCATGAAACAGCGTCGGCTACAGTCACTTCTAGTGTAGCTCTGGAGGTCATCTGTTTAGTGTCCCTGGGTCCTCAGGTCAGGATTGAGGAGGATCGTGTATATGCTAACCGCAGTGTGCAAAGGCGCCTCAGCGAAATGATCTCTAGCACGATCCAAACACTAGTGTTTGGGACACGGGGCATCCATTCGGCTGTAGGTGAGGTTACAGCAAAAAAATGTGTGTATTTATATATATAAAATAAATAAAAACCTAGCACACATCCAACACAAACAAAAAGCAAACCATTTCATTATAGGTGTTCTGACCATAACACTGCTTTTACCATGGGATAAAAAGTAAATGAAAATGTATATATATATATATATATATATATATATATATATATATATAAAATGATATTTCTTTAAATATATATATATAATTATATTTGTATATTTATATATATATTACTGTACTGATTGATGCAGGTCTCTCACTGAGATTTTTGTTCTTTAGAGATTTAAAACATACTTTTTTTTTTGTTTTCCTCATGCTTACACAATGTACACATACCATAATAATTATTTTCATATACATGAGTGGGTTGCTAGGCGAGAGAGACGCGCAACATGTCTCCCCCTCAGAGAGAATAAAAGGTCCGGCCTCTGTTTTAAAAGGCTGTGCACCAGAGGCAGAACGAGGAAAGAACGAGTAGATTATTGGAAAATGAGGAATAAAGAGAAAGAAGAGAAAGAGGAGAGAGAAAGAGAGAGAAAGAGAGAGAGAGAGAGAGAGAGAGAGAGAGAGAGTGGTGGGCGATGGGAGGATGAAGGAGAATGAAAGAAGGAGAATGTTGGTCATTTGTGCCCTTTGTTGCTCTTCTGGCGTTGTGCTCTTCACTCCAGCATGGCGTCCAGCTGATCGGCCAGGTCATCGAACATGCTGCCGATGTCGTCCAGGATGCTCACTGTGCTCTTGTTCTCGACGGACAAGCTAAAACACACACACATATACGGTTCATATGAGATATGAGAAGGTTGCGTGGAGACGTGAAGCCAAACGGTTGCATCGTCTCAAAAGTTTATCGACTGGACATGATTTGGAGAGGCGCACACCTCTCTAGAGAAGCCCTCACAGTGCTCTCAGGTAGAGGTCGAACGATTAATCGGCACCTGTAGTTGATTGCTAGAATTATCAGCTATTGGCAAAAATCCATACCGATCGCGTTTTTCCGGATCGCGTCTGCGCTACTGTCATTATACAGTACGAGAGTGGCCTCTAGAGGCCAATCACTGCAGCCACATGCTGTATGTTTTGACATAAAACTGCGCCTGATTTCTTTTTACTTTATTAACTTTAGTTATTGTTACAAAAGGAATCTTACTTACTAAAAATCCAAACAGTCATGCCTAAAATTCTTTAAATGTCTTTACAATGGCCAGAGCATTTAAATGATTTATTTTTTATTTCTGTAATAAGGTTTAGTACTATTTTACATAGAGAGTTAAGTCTGTTTTTTTTTTTTTTTTACCGGTTTTTGGCAAGTACGATTCAACCAGTCAAGTCAAGTCTAATCGATTGACCTCTACTCAGCGTTCTGCCCGAATCTGAAGCATGAATCCTGCTGTCATTTCTGGCCTGCTAGTCAAGAGAGCAAAACTGGCAGGATGCTCTGTCTGGGAGGGATCTGTGCCTCGCAACAATCCCGTCTCCGAGCTCTTTAGGTAGATGCTTTGACATCATGATTAGTTTTTGCACTAAAGTAAATCATGTCTAATCAATAAACATTTACAGAAGTAGACTAATCAAGGTGTAGAAACATCTCGGGAACGATCAAGAGAATTGGGAAGCACCTGAGCAAATTTTCAAGTGTTGTTGCAAAGGGTTTGAATACTTATGTACAGGTCATATTTCATAAAAAATTTTTTTTTCTAAAATTCTGTTTTCACTAGAAAATTTGAACGATTGTAGTATCAGGCTGCAACGTAACAAAATCGAAAGAAGGGACTGGGGCCTTTCTGAATACACTGTATGTAGAACGAGGCTGATAGCGCTTCCTCTTTGGGATATTATCTTCCCTGCAGGACGCTTGAGTAGCATAGTTGACTCCATGTGTCCTCATGTGTTCACCTTTTTCGCTTGGTGGTTGTTATGTGATAGAGGAAAGTTATACAGTAAAACCCCGTTGTACGAGCAACTTCTCCCAAAATTGTACCCTATTTTGCACTACCTTCGGCGTGTTTTAGTACACTTGTGATCTCAGCAGTGAATAAATGAAGCAGCGGACACTACAGAGTTTGGTGGACGATTTGTTAGTGTTAGTTGTGCGTCTTACTCTTTATTCCTGTCCTCTCGGATCTTCTCCTCCACCGCCTGCAGAGCGGCAGCAAGCGATGCGCTTGTCTCCTCGATCTTCTGATGCACCGCATCCACACCGATCACCCCGGCGACCTCTGTCGTCTGTGTAGCCCCGCCCCCTGCGTCCATAGACACCCCGCCGATGGAGGAGCGAGGCGGTTTGATAGGGGGTGTGATGGGAGTCTGTGGAGTTTGGGGACTCTGAGCTGGTGGCGTCGGCGTTTTTGCTGGGTTAGGGGGTGTGACCGGGCCCGCGGCGGTCGTTATGATGATGGTCTGATTGGAGGACGACACCAGCGTAGTCACGGCGACTTTCTGAATGATGTTTTTATTCGGTTTGGGAGCTGTGGGTGGAGGTGTGGGTTTCGGAGAAACCGGCGGAGGAACTTTCTTCCCTTCAACTGCAGCAAACATACACAGTAGAAGATTAAAGCGATAGTTCAAGCGAAATGAAGAATGCACAAAGTTTCTCTTAGTCCAGATGCAACCAATCAGCCAAATCACGACTTAATTTGAAGGCTACACTCTTAATTTGTAATTTACTAAAACAACAACAAGCCCCCAAACACCAGGCATGCTTTGGCTAATCAGCTAGATTTAGCGTAAGAGAAATATTTTATTTTTAGTTTAACTGTTCCTTTTAGCTATTAGATTTATTGTAGGAGAGTAGAATGGATGGAAACATAGATGTACTGGAATAGAACATCAAAAACAATGAGAAGCAGTTAGCAAAATGAGGTTCTGATCATAGAACAAATGAGATTCTGCATCAAAGACATCAAGTCTACGTAAGCCGTGTAAGGACTGTGAACAATGGGGAGAAAGCAAAATGGCTTAGAAAAAGAACATACAATGGAATTTGACTGGGGGAGGGATTTAGCTAATGGAGCTCCAAACATACAAACTTTAGAATAGAAGGTACTTTCTGGAAGGTAATATTTACATCAGGAATAAAACATAGTACTTAGTTTTAACTGGCCAATATTGAAGATCTGCTGACATCAGGCCGATTTCTACAGCTGTACTTGACTTCATCTGATTTCCACTTCCAGAGGCAAACTCTGTATTTGATCATTTGAGTTTCATGAACAATGACAATAAAGAAAATAACTCAGGTTATTTTTCTACAGTTTGACAGACACATCAGACACCATCTGGTCTTTAGAAATTCATCGGGTATTATTATTATTGGTTTTGAAACAAAGTTTGGGCCTGTGGGCAAGAACCTGGTAACTGACCTGCCTACACCAATCTGCCCCAACAATAAACCACTCAGAGTTGAGGTGAAAAACATGTATATGGCAGCACGTGAAGCTTCAGTTGCCGAAGTTGATGTGTTGGAAGCAGGAAAAATGGGCACCTTTGATGATCTGTGACAAGGGTCAAATAATGATTTGGTCAAAGGATCTCCAAAACAGCAGGTTTTATTGGGTGTACCTTGGATGCAGTGTTTAGTGTGTACCAAAGAAAGACAAGTAATCAATTCGGGGCAGGATCATGGGCATCTGGAGCTTTGGGAGCAAAAGCTGGTCCAGCTGGTCTGATCTCATAGACAAAGATTGTGTAGAACAAACTGCTAAAACACTTACTGCTGGCGATATTAGAAAAGTGTCAGAACACTGTATGGGACCATGAAGTAGAACTGGTCCATTAAGCAATGAAAGATTGTACAGCGTCTCTGGAATTATGTCTTCTTTCGTATCTGGGACCAGGAGATATAGGACCAGGATGGAAGCGTCTAAGATTTGGCCTTTAAATTCCTGAGCCCTAAATGTCTTCAAGCATCTTTATGAAGTGCTGGACAAACGAGTCCAAAAACACTTCCTATAAAGGAATTTTGGGTAAACTTACCTCAAAATGGCAATGTTTAGGCTTGGACTTGTAAAATGAAGGTGAGAGTCAGGTTTGATACTTGTAGGGCAAAATGCAGTTGGGCAGCATGCAAAACAACTTTGGGAGCATGGACTGTCAATTCACTAGCAGGGATTTATTGTATAGAAGAAGGCTTGGTTGTTTAAATGTAAACATATACGAGGTGATATCAAAAAGTTTTGAGACTTTGTTTACAAGAAAGTACCATATTTATCTACGTTTACAAGTGATCAACTTCAAAATAGTTCCCTTGCACAGCAATACAGCGCTCCCAGTGTTCCTGCCCCGTCTGGAATATGTCCTGGAAGTCTGCTTTCTCGCTGGATAACAAAACTTCAGGATAAGGGTGAAGTCCGCAGGAGCCAAATCTGGTGATGGTGCAAAAGTGAGATGATGTTTCTGGCGAGAAACTCACGTGTGAGAAGTAGTCAGAATAACAGATGTGGTAACACACCTGGTCAAATTAGCACCATTTGCACAGCTCCTGATGTACACAGGACGATGTATTGTGGCACACTGACTTGTGAAGGTCGGTGCTTCCTGTGACTGTGCGTGCAACCTTGTGTTGTTACAAAACTAGTCTCAAAACTTAATACCACCTCGTATTAGTGGGTAAAAGGCTAGATATTGTTTAAACAATGATATAAAGACTCCTGGCAGCAGAAATTCCTCTCCTCAATGGACATTAGGAGGCAGTTCTAGCAATTAAAGTTCTGGAAATCCTCTCGAAAGGTTACATTTATTATAGTAGATAATATGTTTATATTCAGGGCTGCAGTGTTGAATGGGATTCGCCTGGAAATGCAAAAGCACTGGATAGGTTGTGGTTGTGTGGTCTGGAGCTGGAGGTAACACCCCCGATGTTTTCAGGGAATTATTTTGGCAAGAATCAAAACCGGACCTTGGACATACACTTGAGCACTTTACTGATGAGTTGAAAGAGGATGGTATGAAAATCAGCACTCTAATGTCAGAAGCCATGGGTAGAGTCCGTGGTCGAGGAGTATAAATACCACAAGCAATAGAAACAAGAGCAGAAGAAACAAAAAATGCTTGGTTCTATGGACAGTTTTCTTTATATCACTGAAGGTTACAAGTGGTGGGTAGTGACCCAAACAACCAAGGTCATGAAGATGTATTAAATGATGTTCCTCTACAGGACTGCTCTTTTACTTCAATTACTGTTTATCTTGTGAAACCAGAGGAAATTGTCCAAAAATGTACTCTGATGTTGGCCATTTTGCATAATAATAATAATAGCAAATGATTTGCATGTTGAGTTACTAAGATGCGAATTGCTGGTCTGATGTTTGCGTGCTTTCAGAGAAGTATCTGATAAGTGTAAATATGCTTACACTAAATTTGGAAAGAAAATCCAGGGTGAATAAATTAGCATGCTTCACGCAATAAGAACAAAGATGGGAAGAAAGCAAACCAAAACTTCTGATCCGACACAAAATTAAAAAAGGCTTGGAGCTGTTTTTTTTTAAAGAGGAATACTCACATAATTGGGTAAAGACAGGGCAAGAGAAAGGGCCACACTGTGTAGTACCTGGGCTGCCAGGAGCTCCAGGAAAGGCGGCTTTTTTGGTCACTGCAGCTGTAGTGTCTTGTCTCTTCACATTATGGATGACGGGTTTAGGAGACACTGGAGGTTTAGCGGTTTTACCAGGTGCAATTTGGCCATCCAGGTCTGATTTCTCCCTCCGAGGGGCATGCTCCACTGGCTTTTCCACTGATCTGGGCTGTTCAGAGACAGTCACGTCTGAAACCGGACGTCGTTTAATAGTGCCGGTTCCATTCTGATACACCGTCTCGTCCTCAGACTCTTTTTCTTTGATCTTGGGCCTCCGTTTAACAGTGTTTGACTCTGTGAGGTAAAATCTGGCTTCGTCCTGAGCTGGTTTGGAGCTCCAGGACCTCTTTTTTAAGCCATCAGTGTTCGGAGAATCCTCTTGTGGTGGGAGGTGGACGGCATTTGCGCTGTCCTCACTTTGCTTCGGTTTTGTTTTTTTATCTGTCAGGTTTTTGTCCTCAGCAGGAGGCTGGTTCTCAGGCATGGGTTTGGCCTGAATTTCATCCTGTGCTGTAGTTTGGACTGGTACTGGCTCGTGTTGCTGCGATTTTTTCTTAGCGGCTGCTACAAGGTCTGTCACTGGGCCACTGATGGTCCTGCGGCGATTCACGACTTCTCCATCTAAACCAATCGCATCGTATTGCCTACCTCCTGATTGAGACACCTGAGAAGACAAAAGAACGGGTTGAATTGAGGAAATACAAATCGGAAGCAATGTCAACATTACCCAAAGGATGTTGCTTACCAACCAACTACATCACATTGAAACACGATTGTGAGACAGCTGTTCACGGTAGTTAGGGTCCTGTTTCCTTTGCCAATTTATTAAAATGAGCCCTCGGGGAAAATTAAATGAGCAGGTCGTTTCTTACCTGTAGATAATGTGCTGTAGATCTTTGCATGGCAAGCCCTTTTGCTCCTCCCCCGATAGATGACATCTCCAACATGGCGGCGATGCTCCTGACGCTGCCCACACTTCCTGTCTCCACGGCGCCACTGCCCCCCACCTCCACACTGACACTTGTTTCCACAGCGCTAGCACGCCTTTTAGGGTTGTAGTTGACGTCTAGAAGGTTCCCAGTACCCGTGTCTTTGGGCATGTCATTTAGGTTCGTGCTGGAGCTTGAGATGGCCGAACTAGAGCGCTTTGGCGGCGGAGGAGGAGGGCCCTTCTTCTTCTGTCTCAGAGCAAATGATTGGCTGCCCCGGTTAACATTTTTTTCGTTCTTGACATTTTTGTCGTTATTTTTCTCGCTCTGGTTGCGTACGGAATTGCTCCGACTGACACGACGCTGCACAGTAGTGTTTGCGTTCGCCATGTCGGCCTCATTGCGCTCCTGCTCGGCATCAGAGCGATTTAGGCTGTGCGCGCACTTTTTAAATTCCTGTTCCTGTTTACCAGATTCATTACTGTCCGGGGGCAGGAGAATCTGAGGCACAGGTACGGGTGCTGCCGAATGTGATGTTGCGTCCATTTGCGCCTCCTCCTTCACTCCTACTTCCTGATGCGTCTTGTGAGTGGGAGACGAAGTGGGTTTGTCCATCTTCGGAACTCCGTTTTTTGGTGATGAAGGGGGCTTCGTTTTGGTTGGAGTCTGGGGCGGGGTATACGGTGGACCTTGAGAGTAAGCCTGGCGAGGTTTCGCGTGAACGGATGAAATACTTCCTCTCTGTCCACCCCCGCTGTTCTGGCGAACAGTACGCGCTTCCTTCTCAGGTCCGTCCGGAATCTCAGTGTTTGGCTCGTTCTCCTGGAAGGTGTTTAGTTTGGGAGAAGTGCACTCAGGGGGAAGGCACTCGACGGATGTCTGCTCCTGAGTTTTTTTACGGGTCATGTTTCGCTTTTCTGTGCCTTTCTGGATTTCAGCTAGCTTCTTTACAGCAAGCATGAGCTTCTTCTGATGGCCTGGACAAATTGAGCAAAACAACCCTAAATAGTTTAGTTGTTTTTAATTGTATGTATAATTGGTTTTGGGTGCATGCAGATTTCTGTACTACCGAGTTTGGTAATGCCGATCTCCTGCAGATCCTCCCACGTGATGTCTGTAATGAATTCGATGTTTTCATAGCCGTTTTTGACCAAAAGCTGGTGATACTGACTAAGTCCAATCATGTTTAACCACTCGCAGAGGTTCGCCTGAAAGTTTAGTCAATACACACCTCGATTAGCCGCGCTGTCCCCGACTGCTTGTCCAAAAAATGATCTTTGTGTCACCAAGACCATGCTATACTATTTAATCATCAACTCATGGCTAATGATCAGAAATGGTACTCACAGGTTTCTGGTCAAGAGTCCATTCTGTAGCACTGAGCTTATTGATCTCTGAGAGCATTTTCTTGCGGTGACCCGGTTTAGTCACACCAACAGCTGTCAGATCCTAAAAGGAAAATCATAAAACGTCCACCCATACCCATCACACACATTAACACACTTATTACAGTCAGGCCTTACAATCTGGGGACACTGTTAAGCTAATACTGCAGACACCTGTAAAACACATGACAGTAGGAAATTTTTATACACGATTCAATTCACTTTTATTTGTATAGCATTTTTAATACTATTAGAAAGTCTAGATCCACAACGACAAGCCAAAAACAAACATTGTATGATAAAATTCCTGCTTGCGTAAGTCTAAATATACTGGTTTTACTGAGAGAATGGAGCGCAGTGTCTTCCAAAATATTCACTTACTTTATACTTTTCCATTGTGAAATGGATTTGGATTGAATTGGTTTTATACACTATACAGACAAACGTATTAGGACACCTTATATTATATATATTTTCCCCAAACTGTTGGAGAAACTAAGTAAGAGGCACACAATGTACTGTGCTGGATGTGAAATGTGAAAAACAAGAATTGTCTTGAGAGGATTGTGAACAATGGAAATTAAATTATGAAAAGAAATCAGACGGCTATGGCACAGTTATATCACAGACAGCTTTTGGGTAAAACCCAGGGCATTGTGTTAAACAATTCCAACCCTTTGTGTCAGGAGTTTCACCTCCTCTCTTCTGGCATTCGGTATAAAACTCTTATTAGTAAAAGAAATCGGTATAGACATTCATTTAACTCCTCAGTTGTAATTGACTTTATTTAAGGTAAATACCTCCTAGGAGGAAATTGGGTTGCCTCCAGGTAATAAATCCAGATGAACTGAAACAGACTAAACAATTGTACCCAAACCTGTTCCAGCATGACCTCTTGTGCACAAAGCCAGCTCAATGTAGACATGTTTTACATGCGTTGGAGTGGAAGATCTCTTGCTATAGAGCTCTCAACTCAAACCTATTAAACACCTTTTTGATGAATGGAAATGCTGACTAGTGTAAAAGGAAAAAAATGACATCAGGACGTGACCTTATAGGAAAATTTTCATCAAATCACATCATCCATCACTAAATATTTTCTTGTCATAACATGCTTCAGGGTGCTTCAGTTCCAATTTTATTGTAGCAACAATTTTTTTTAGTACTATTCTTTTTTATGATTTAGTAAAGATAAACTCTATGGACATAGGTTTGTGGACACCTGACCATATGATTATGTGCTTTCTAAACATCCCATTCCACATTTAGTCCCTGTTTATCCCTGTTATACTAACCTCCACTGTAATGGGAAGATGTTTTACTAGATTTTGTGGAGATTTGTGCTCATTCAGCCACAAGAGTGTTAGTAAAGTCAGGTACTGATACAGGTGAGGTGAGGAGGCCTGGGGTGCAGTCAGCATTCCAATTCATCCCAAATGTGTTTTTATTTGGGTTGAAGTCAGACTTCAAGCAGGTCACTCAAGTTGGATCTTCCACTCCAATCCATATAAAGCATATCTTCATGGTGGAACAGGTTTGAGTCTCCTAGTTCAAGTGAAGGGAAAAAGTCATGCTACTGCATTTAAAGACATCCTGTACAATTGTGTGCCTCCAACTCTGTGCTAACAGTTTGTCGAAGAACCACATATGGCGGGAAAAAGAACACCCAAAACAAAATATAGAAAACTCCAAGGAGTGTGAATAGGTATGCAAGACACTGCACATATGCTTAGACAAATGAGAGAAGTTGATGGAATGAGAAAAGCAACAGAATTTCACCAATACATGAGATAAATGAGTGAGCACAACTGACGTACCCTTGAAACATTATCCTAATTATTACTATGAATATTATCAAATGTATTATTTTATTTTATTCAGTCAAATCACAGGCTGACTCTAATATACAATTATTATATATTAGAGTCACCCAACATTCATTTGATTGATTTTATTCAATTCTGGTCACTCTGATAATGTGAATCCATTTTGATTTAGATTTGATTTATTTAGTATATTTTTTTAAACCTTCTCAAATAATGATCATTTTTCAATTTTATTGCATCAGTCTTTATTTTTAACTTTTTTAAATGGTCAAAACATTTATTATATTATTAATTTACCTTTAGGATCATTTTACAATAAAATATTTTATTTTATTTTATTGTTTTTAAATAAAATATTAGTCATTTCAAGGCTTTTCCTTGTCTCCAGCTATATTCTCCTCGTTCTTCGTAGAAATTTGCAAGAATTAATGTGTTTTTCAGTCGGTTTCTCTTTCCTCTTACCTCTGGAGTCATTCTGCTAATGGTGTAAATGTCATAGCCGGCAGTGATGAAGTATGGTGCGTAGAATTGCATCTGAAATTCGCTCAGCCATTCAATAACGGCCTCTGAGGTCTAGGAGAGAAGATATGAGGCAGTGGGTCACTGTCTCAGTCCTGCTCACCATTAGGAATTATAGATATGGGCTCAGAGTCTCTTGCTGAGAGCCTGGTTAGTGTCAGACTGTCTGAGTCAGAAACAGGAGCTGGCGCTCTGCTGCAGGTTCAGAGATTAGATAAATGGCCTTATGGATTTTAAGTGTTTCTGATGTCATTTTTGTTTATGTTGATTCCCATAACCTGATCAGGGACATTAGAGTTTCACATTAGACATTAAAAATAATGTTTTATTAACTGTTCTGTATAGTGATGTAAATTAAAATATTTATAGGTTTAAAATGTTTTGAAATGAGAAATATATATATACTAGGGTACCTCCTGAAAAAAAAAAAAAAACCTTAAAGAAAAAAATTGGTGGAAATAATAATACAAAAAGTATGGGTTTCCTAAAGCAGCAAATGTGAAATATGACAAGGAGGAGCACAAGAGCATGCTGGCGAAGAGCGAAAAAGGAGGTGAAGAGAGTAGATGATAAGAGAGAGGAAAAAATTCTATCAATAAAAGAGATTCAGGAAAGTGTAATAAAAGAGAAAAGGGAAAAAGGAGAGGGAAAAAATAAAAGAGAGACAGTAGAAAAATTGGTGAGAGAAGACAAAAATAAAGGAAATGAAAAAAGACGGAAGAAATATAAGGGAAAAAAAAAGGAAAGAAAGGGGAAAAAAGCGACAAAGCGTTGTGTTCTCACCTTTCCTTCATCTCCTTTCCTCTCCGTGTACTGCGGCTCATGGACAGGACAGCTGGACACACTCTGACTGCGGGACGTGAGAGCTGGAGACACACCAGACACTGCATCAGGGGTCAGGATCAGGAAACACGGAATATACACATACAGTTACACCAGGACCAAAACCTGAACTGCGATATCGTATATGTCCTGTAATGCATTTAAGCACCGGGTAGAAACGCAGGTTATTTCTTCGATTCAGCCTTCAGTCAAATTATTATGTAGGATTTTGGCACCCTGGCCTCATTTCTGTTCTCTGCCTTTATGTTTATATGCCTATACATTTCTCCCTGCCTTGGTATACATTTATCTATCTCTCTATATACTATCACTTTGTCTGTATATCTATCCACAACCTAAATTCCAAAAAATATTGTGTAAAATGTAAATAAAATAAAAAAAATATACAAGGTTTAAATTGAGGAAATGTACCATTTTAAGAACATAATTGATAAAAGGAAAAATGAGGAAAAAGTACCGTAATTTCCGGACTATAAAGCGCACCCATATATAAGCCGTACTGAATTTTATAAATATTTTTATTTTGAACATAAATAAGCCGCACCTGTCTATAAGCCGCAGGTGTCTACACAAATGTACTTTACACAGGCTTTAATGAAAGACACGTTATATGAAATATGTTGCGCTTCCATTAGGAGCATAGCGGTATTTTGGGAATAGCCTGCCACTGCATTTTTCCGCTATTACTGCGTGTGTGTAAGACTGAGGATTATGTCCTTTTCTGATGCTAATTTCTAAGTTTCTTTGACCAACCCGTAACGCTGTTGCCAAGAAAAATAAAAAAGCACGAGTTTTGGAAACCTGTCTGTGCTTATATGATTTGAGTTAGCGTGCTCTCCCTTAACCCAGACTCAACGCGTTACAACGGCGTGTATCTACACAGTAGCCGACCAAGTAAGTCATTGTTCACTGTCTTCCTCCTTCCTTTCACAACTATTTCTCTCGGGAGTTTATCTTTTGGCATCGTCGTGTGTTTAAAAATCACCCAATGGAAGTATGTTCTTCCGAAGCCGTGCAGCTCAGAACACAGGTGAGGTGCGTTTTTTCGTTTCCGTTCAGAAATGTCATTGGTCTAATGTTATGTCGCTCAGTTTTTTTGGCTTGAAGTTTGTGAAACCGGGAAAAACCCAGGAAAATTCATAAATAAGGCGCTTCGTTGTTTAAGCCGCGGGGTTCAAAGCGTTGGAAAAAAGTAGCAGCTTATAGTCCGAAAAATGTGTTATTAAAATGTAACAGTTGGAGCAGCGTTTTTAGATTAGATTAGATTCATTGATCAGTACAGGTCAGTAAGATGATTGTGTAAATAGTGTATCTGAGAGAGACTTTGCCGAAGATCGCTGGCCGTCGGGCGACACTGCAATTCAATTTACTGCCATGATTCTGTAATGGGGATCACTGCATGGTCTCCTTAACATCTCCAGAAATCATTCTCTGTGAACACAGTCTGCAATGCCCACAAATCCACAAATGCAGGTTAAATCTCTATCATGTTGCCATCCTCTCAGGTCTAAAGCTTGTTTAAAATGTGCTGAGGCAAAGTGGAAAGCTGTTCTGTAGTCTGACAAATTAAAATATTTCAGAGATTTTTCAAAACCACATCCTCTGGACTAAAAAGGAGATCCTAAAGAGGAGATTGACCCTCTCAGTAAAAAAAATCTCTGCTTTTGGTGAATGGCCAGTTTGCACATTGGGAAAGGCTCCATCAACGCTGAATGGTATATACAGGTTTTGGAGCAACAAATGCTTTTACCCAGAAAATGTCAGTTTTCAGGGAAGGCCCTGGATATTTCAGCAAGATAATACTAACTGCACACTGCACTACAATAGCATGACTTCGTAATAGAACAGTCCGGGTGCTGAACTGGCCTGCCTGAAGTCTAGACCTTTCATCATTTGAAAACATTTAGTGCATCATGAAACAAAAAACACAACAAAGGATACCCAGAACTGTTAAGCAGCTAAAATCCAGTATCAGACACAGAAGGACAACGTTCCTCATCCAAAACTGGTCTCCTCAGTTCCCATATGTATACGGACAGCAGACCTGATGCTAAACCGTTGTTAACATGTTGCAGCTGTTACGGCCTAAGCCTTTTTTTACGTGCATGTTGACCTTGATTGTATTAGTTGGGTTTATCCTCTCCTCTCAAGGTTAAGTTCTGTCCCTGCACACCTTTGACCTGTTCTGTACTGATTCTCGGGGTTAAAATTATGACAGGAGTGAAGGAGACGTGATGATTTTAGAATTTTTATAGCATGTTATGTGTGCAGCTTGCATTTGGTGAAGGTTCATGTGATGCCCAACCAGCTGCTGTGATGATAAGTGCATTCTTTCTGTGTTTTGGGTGATGTTTTGTTGACCAGTGTCTGATTTGTTGATTGTGTCAAATGTTTTCTTTGTTAATATCCAAATGACCTTCTTTTTTTCCCCAGAAAACTTTATATATTTTCAGTTTGACCATTTGATATGTTTTGTTTTATTGTAAATAGAATATGGATTTATGAGATTTGTACATACCTACCTATACATCCTATTTACTCTACGTCTGTCTGCCTTTCTATACACCTGCTTATCTATACATTTCTCTGACTATATATCTCTCTCTGTCTAGACATCTGTCTGTCTTTCCATCATCTGTCTTTTTCCCCCATTTGTCTATCTGTCTGCCTGTCGATATATCAAACTATATCAAATATACAAACTTTTCTATATAATTCTATATAAGTCTGTGTGTCTGCCCATCTACACATGTCATTCTGTCCCTGTCTCTCCTTCTGTCTCTCTGTCTGTCTGTCTGCCTATGTATTTACGCATCTATGTATAGGTGTATAGGTCGTTTCACCTTTATTACTAGTTATTTGTGAATCCACAGATCTGGACTGCTCCAACAGATGCTCTTTAGCCTTTGCTGACTGAGAGAGAACTGTGGCCAGAAGCTGCAAAAAGAAAACACACACACACAAACACACACACACACACACACACACAACACACACACACAGGCAATGTTACTCAATAATACTGTGGCATTACAATTATCTGCTTAGTCACAGCACTAGCTGGGCATGTTGGCAGCTGACAGCGATTGTGTGACCGTTTGTGTGTGTTTGTGTGTATGTGTATGTGAGAAAGACAGTCTGTCTGTCTGTCTGTCTGTCTGTCTCACCTTTACTCCCTCTGCCTGAGCATGAAGGATGTTGCTCTGACCGCTGCCTGACGAGCGAGCGCTGCTTGAACTGCTCACACTGCTGCGGTCCCCACCTAAACACACACACACACAAACACACACACACACACACACACACACACACAATACATTCAGTGCAGAGTGGTGCTGGATACCCCATAAAACAAACAAACAGACAGTTGATGCACTGCTGGTTCAACATGAGTACAAACACTCAGACACACACATGCACGAAAAAGGCAGATGCAAGATTGTGATCAACTGTGGAAATGAAATTTAAGATTTTCACACACACAAGCACACACACACACACACACACACACACACACACACACACACACACACACTGAGAGCCAGCTATCCGAATGAACCATATGCACATACCTGTGTGGATAATTATATATTTATATCCATGATGGGACTCCAGAGATTTTCTCTCCGAAATAAAGGACAGCAACCACTTGACAAAATCCACCAAAGCCAACTGAGTCCTAATAATCTACTTTAATCTGTGATAGTAATATTCCACTTCCGTCTGAGAAACGGGACATTGTGGCTCAAAAGGAAACATGATCTCGCTTTCATTCTGCAGAATTTTTTAAAACTTGGCAACGGGCCGGTGTCGTGTTGCGTTTTAATGTCGATGGTTGATGGTCGATGATGGATGTGGAAAGAAATACAGCAGCTACTGAACAGTATTCAGACCTTTGCGGTTTTGCGAGTGCATTAAACACTGAAATCTTCCATTTGGATAAGCATTTACACCCTTTATTTAAAAACTTTCTGGATGCACGTTTGGCACCAATTACAAACTCTTGGGTGAATCTTCACAATCGTAGCACAGCTAAACTTGGACAGTTTCTCCCAGTCAGATCCTTTCAAACTCAATTAGAATGGGTGGGACTTGTGAACCGCCATCTTTAGGTACCAAAAACAGAAGGGCTGTAGGATTATGGGCTTTGGCTGAGCAACTCGAAGGCATGCTCCAGAGTTGTCTTGGCTGTATGCTTTGGTTTGCGCTTGTGCTTCAGGCACAGCTTTGCCACAGTCTGATGTTGCATTTACTGTTCAATAACATCTTTCTGAGGTGGTATCAAAAAGTTTCACGACTAGCTCTGTTTACAAGGAAGCAAATCTGAAATCTGTGTAAAAAACTTCTAAAACTTTAAACTGGGATCTTGGTCACCTCCCTGACCAAATCATACTGTCTACCCTAAGGCAAGTATTATTTTTTTCCAAAAATTATTCATTTAAAAGCATTCAAAGCTTTAGATATGGTGGTCCAGACCTATGTCTTAAACACAATTAGACTGCAGAGGTCTACAAAGAATTCCTTGAATTTCATGGCCGGATTTTTCCTTAAAAAATGTTTTAATACACTAAATAAACGCAGAGGGATCTGAATACTTTCCAGAACCAGTGTATTACAAAATATGTAAATACCATGTGTCTGTAGTGCAACTAAAAATCTACACAAGATTTCCTCACACCGCTGTCTGAACTTTACGGTGGCAGAGCAGAACCCATGCCAAACAACATACATCTGTCAAATTCCAAAAATGAAATAGTGCTTTAAAAGAAAATTGATTTATACTGAGCAACCGAGACCTTGGAGACTCAAAACGTAATCACGGAAGAAGGAAAAAAGGATTCTGCGATCCAAAATCAGGTTCTTCTGAGGTCAACATAATTTGTCATCTCAACTTAGGAGTCAGAGTAAAAAGATTTTAAAAAAAATCAGTCGACCTGAAGATGTCTAAAGAACGGATGTCCAAAGAGGCCATGTGTTATTACATAGTTTTTCTCCCTTGTTGTCTCGTTATCACCACTTCATTTCCTCATGATCTCGACATGATCGGTGATCGGTACTTTTCTGTGTATTCAGCATAAGAACATGTTTTAGAGGCCCGTTGCCTCAATTGTGATCACAAGGAAATGTAATCACATGATCACGTAAAGACAATGTTTATGTCCAGATCACTGGAAAATCAAGTCTGTGTGTGCAGTAGGCATGTACCGATATCACAATCTCTGATGTAACACCGTGTGTCGTATACCGAAAGGGAACGCTTGAACTGGAACGGGAGCTAGACTGACGCGTTGGGTTTTCGTTGTGAATAACACACTCTGGCTATGGACGGTTCATTGCACTGTTGTCCGTGTTGGGGTACATCGTGGAAAACTGCTTATCGGCACATGCCTAGTGCGTGATGGATGGGAAGGCTCTGGGAACCCCTGCGAAGCGGTCTGTGGTCAAGGGATGAACAAGCGGCGGACTGGAAGGAGAGGAGTAAGAAGAGGGAGCGAGTGTGAAGGCCCTGCTGTTACCTGCTGCAGGTTTGCGCAGGACCCAGATTTCCTCAGTGCTGCCCCCCTGTGGCCCTCCGGAGGAATCTGACCCGCGAGAACCTTCAACACAGAGAGCAGCGTTACAGACGCGCCACCGTGACGTACTCCCTTTAGCGTCGCCCGGCACAGTAAGGCTGAATTCATGTCACCTCCTGGTTTTACACCTCTTTTATGCACTGTATAAGCTGGCTCGCAATTTCTCTCTCTCTTTCTCTCTCTCTCTCTTTCGCTCTCTTTCACACACCTGCACTTACATACTCACAGTGCACATTTATATACATTAGTACATAAATATATCAATAACATATATATCTGTGTATACACATATATAAATGTCAAAAGATACAAACACACATACACACATAAAAATCGCTACATATATAATATATGCGGAGATATAATTATATATGTGGAAAGGTTAGAAACAAGAACAACTGCAGTGCATCACAAGGGCCTGAGGAAGTTATGAAATAAGCATTGATGCTGATACTGAAGTGTAATAAATGTATATATATATATATATATATATATATATATATATATATATACAGCATTTTATACTAAAACATGACAGGGTCCTAAAGTCTGAGGGCTTTCACACTTTACTCAAACGCATCATGTGGAGACTCCGATTTACTGGATTTCACAATCAATATAGAATAACAAGTGTGCATTTAATATGACCTTTTCTTAAAATATGTTCACAAGATAGTTCTTTATTTATTCATTTAATTTATTCATTAATAAAATAATTCGTTCCTTCCATTCATCATTCGTTCATTCACTCCATTGATATGCGGAATTGTCAGGAATTTCTTCTTTTAAAAGTTCTTGAAGCAGCCTCGATTTTCACATGCGCAGTGACACTGAGCACAAAGTGCGAGGCAGAGACTATACAAACTTGCGTTCTGCCACATACAGGTAAACTTTAACATCTGCCGTAGATAGGGACTGAAAATAACGGTCGTAAGTCCATCAGGTCGTAAATCGAGAAGAGTGACTAATCTATGATGCGCAGACATAAAGAGGCACTGGAAACACATTTAATTTTTTTTACAATAAAGTAAATAAAAAATTATTTATATATATTTAATAATTTCTTTATTTTTAATTATTTTTCTTTTTCTTTATTATTTATGTATTTTTTTCCCGGGTGAGCGTCGTATCTCCGAAACGTCGTAAGTCGAGTGGTCGTAAGTCTGACTGAATTATGTCCGTGAGGGAATTCTCTTGATTTTAACTTTGTTCCGCACGTAAAACAAGAACTGCATTCTGTACACACAAAGCCCTGTTCTGAAACGGTATAAAAAGTATACTGTTGCGCCCCTAGTGGCGAATGCATAATTTCAGCTTCTCATAATCTGCCCTTGGTTGCGTTTTAAATTTTTTTCCCCTTTGGAATATGATAAAAGATTTTGCGTACATGTATTGAAAATGGGTATAGAAAATTGACTATATTTGCTGTAAATTTGCTGAATCATTCTAAGTCATGCGTGATAGTTAATGGGAAAGAAGTGTGAGCTTATAAATGCGTCGTCTCCACATGAAGTATTCAAAAGTCTGGACCTGCTACTGATCTAATAAAAAAATAATAATCTACAGTATTTTTTTTAATTTTCAAGATTACCTAAGAAGAATGTAGAAGGTCCATGTTAACGCTGAGGAAGTAAACATCTCTCAGTAGCGTAACTCAGACTTTCAGACCGACTGTTTTTACATGGAGAATAAAGACTTTCTAGCTTTCATTAGTGTGTTATTAGCTTGTTAGCAGAGCTAAGACGATAACAGGAAATTGTATTAGTGCATTAGAGCATGAATATGAGTGTGTCCAGGTGATTGAGCTTGTATTATAATGCTGAAGATGTTTTTCTGCTCATCTGAGACTCCTAAACAGCAGGACATGAACTCGAGTGTCACTTCAGCTCATGTCTTACAAAGGAGATAATACAAGTATCTATATAATGTATCTACACATATATTTTTAACATGGAACTACTCATGAAAACAGGGGGGTGGGAAAGAAAACAGCAAATAATGTGTCAGAGCTGTGGATTAAGAAGACAGGAAGGCAACTATTGAGAAGAACCTAATATACACTATTTGAACAAAAGTATTGGGACACCAGACTTTTTCTGCCATATGTGGTTAGTTGTGTGTAACTGTTCTGTGTTGCACCATGGTCCTGAAGAAATGGTATTTTGTTTCAGTGTACACAGACTATATAGACAAATGACAACAAACTTGACTTGGAGCCGTGTGTGTGTGTGTGTGTGTGTGTGTGTGTGTGTGTGTGATAAACTTGCGTTTCATTGAAATCAAGGACTGCAATCATTTTCAGAAACACAGCATCTACAGTCAATGCCCTGTGCCAAATGCCATTGGAGGATTTGGTGCCGATCCACTTTTTAGATTGATCTGGAAGTTCTTTCGACACACTAGTTAGCCGAGGAGTGAAATGCGATCGCAACTGGTCATCTCGCTGTGTGTTACGACCAAGAGGGTGAATCGAACCAATACCAGATATCACAGATTTCAAAGGGAAAGCATCTGTTCAACTTTGTGATGTCATAAGTGTGCCATCACAGAAATCTTGTCTAATGACTGATCAATTGTCTATTGCTCAGGATCCCAAATGAGCAAAGGAACAGGTTCAACATTGTGATGCTTCCTAATTACGCTACAACGGATGGCTGACATATTAAAGGAAAAGGTGCCGGGCCAAGACGATCCTCCAGCATGGTATTAGTGCAATCTCTGAAACTGTAGGAATAAACGCCAGTTTAAGTATCAATAGATATTCACACCTTGTTCAAGGCCAAAATATGTGATTTACATCAGTTTCATCCTCATTCGAAAATGAGCACACAAACGTGGCTGGGATCTTCCTGATAAAGAGACGAGACCAGGCCCAATAGGATAGAATCTTTCCTTACAGGATAAAAAACAGAACCCATTTATTTCCTTTAATTTGTCACCAGGATGCGTGGATTTGCATGTATTTGTGGTGTAGTTATGTAATGTTGATCTGATGTGTGGTGAGTCTTTGTATCACTGGACTAGAAACCAACTGCTGTCCTGAAGTTATCCGAGACTGGAAAAACTCAACATTTAAACACTGTTTTTCCATCACGCCCGTGTCGACTTCCCCACATGGCACGAGTAAATTCTTGCGTCTTATAAGAACACCATTGCTTGACGAAACCCCTCGGCTGCCAACAAGTCAAGTCCTTGTTGATTCATCATATGTATTGTATGAGTGAGAGAGAAAGAGGGCCATGAACAGCTCTTCAGATACCACCCATGGGAACTCCAACTAGGGGGGAAGTGGACAAAGGTGCGATGAAAACAGCATTGAAACGAGTCCCGGATGTAGAATAAAGTGCATCGATTTGAGTCTAATATATAGTATGTTTAAAGGATCAGATGCAGAAGACACGACTGAGACACATGAGGACACACACACACAACCACCACACACACCAGGCAGAGGAAGAACAAGTGATAGAAAGACTCGGACAAGCGTTACAAGATTGTGAGATCACAGCACGGGCAAACCCTAAATGTCCTGCTTAAAGCGACCCGGGAATCCAAATTAATAAGAAATAATATAATAAACAAGGAAACCGTGAGAAGCAGGTTTCAGAAAACATTAAGGAATTGATTTGTTTGTTTCCTTAAAGTTTAAAGAAAGCGGTAATGAATTAATAATAATAATAATAATAATAATAATAATAATAATAATAATAATACAGTCAGGTACAAAACTCTGCTAGTCATTTAACACTACAGTATTTTTCCACGTAAAATGAAATTTTTTTTATATATAAAGGATTCATTAATTCTGCTTCGAAATCAAATTAACGCTACATCACCTTACTGTCTAATTGCATTTAGCATATTTAGTGCACATTAGGCGACCCCTGTTGGTCAGCTGTTAGTGTTGTCCATTGGAACGTTTTCTGAGCCCAATCGCTTTACTGCATTTCTGTTCCTATTTTCTCTGTCATGGTTTCGGTCAATTTCTTACTTTGTACTCATTACACAACGATGTTAAAGCTTATTTATAAAAAAATCCACTATATTAACTAATCAACACCTGTCCTGTAAATTCCCTTTTTCTCTGCAGCCGTAGACGAATGCTGTCTGACATCTGAGGCACTATATATTTTGGGAACATACACATATCAATGATGTTTCCAGACTTCTGGACCTGACTGTAGTAGTAATAATCATAATAATAATAATAATAATAACAACAACAACAATAATAATAAGTGGAGAGGTCAGTGTCCTGTACCTTTCTGGCTGATCGGCTCGGCCGAGTTGTTTTGTGAACTTTTATAGCCAAAGGAAGTGAAAAGTGGCTGATTGGATAGTGGCGGGGCATGACACGACTCTCCGTTCACCATGGCGACGGCGGGAGACACACACACACTCGCCGGCGCGATGGTGTGATACTGTTCGGTACAAATGACTAAACCAGCAAACAAAAATAAATAAATGAAATAAATAAATAAATAAATAAGCAATAATATTCGAATAGGCAAATTAAATGTTTTTGATAAAAAAAAAAAAAAAAATCCAAAAGGCAAAAAAGAACACAATACAACCGAAATATCAGCAACACCGAACCCTTCTGCTCTGTTCAAGCGTTGTTTGTTGAGATCAACAAATCGATTGCAAATATAATAACGTCATAAACGTGTCCGATTTTCCAGTCCCAGTTGTGCGCACACATCTGCGTTGAATACTGTGGGCATATTTGATGTGTGACGGCGGCAGGGGCGCTACGGAAAGCCAGACAGGATACATGCCTCACTAGTACTTGTAACATTTGTCCGCTGTTCCCTGATAGTGCTGTAAATAATGTTGAAATTGGTGCTAGGAAGGAAACTATTTTTGCCCCTACACTATAATGTGACACGGCAACTCGTGTTTGTACAATGTGCGACGCGGTGCTGCACTTTTAGACGCCAGATGTTGAAGTGAAATAAGATTATGTTGTGGTAAAAAGGAATAAAAGTTGTACAAAGTGTCCAAATCTGAACGATTGGCTTGATAAATCTCAGGTTTCAAATCTTATAGCATGTGAAGTCTTTAGCTCCCAACTCACGGCTTCGTTTCCCTGCTACTTCCTGTTTACTGTTTGATGAGCGACATACAACATGGTTTTGTCTTACCCCTTTTCCAAGGTATATACCGCTTGTTGCAGTCATGTCGCTAATCAGACTCGGGGGTGTGAGTCAGTGATTGTTAAGAAGCTAGCGAAGATTCCAAAGCTGTAACAAATGATCTGCTATATTAAGTTTATAAGATGTAGTGCCACAAGTTTGTCACAAGGGAGCTCTGTATTTTCTCATAATGGAATACAGTATGAATGCACTGTAAGGTCACAGGAGGTCGTTGCTCAATGGTTAAGCTTCTGGGTTACTGATTGGAAGGTCAGATGTTCAAGTCCCCAGTATTGCCAAGCTACCACACTTGGGCCCTTGAGCCCTTGGGCCCCACTCTGTACTCCATGTGCAATGTATGTGCTCTGACCCCAGCTTTCCTAACATCGCTGGGATATGCCAAGAAAGAATTTCATGGTGCTGAGATGTACATACACATATATATAAATGACCTTTGATCTTAAGATCTGCTTTTCATCCCTGATTTAAAACTCTAACTCTCCAAATATACCTTACTGCTATCAGATTTAATCTCGACACGCCAGAACACAGAGCAGAAGGGTTAAAAAAAAACAAAAAAAAACAGCAAAATCAGAAAAGGGAGACATTTTACACTATTAAATGTTCATGAACCTTCAGACACTTGAAATAAACATGACCACCACACAGAGTGCATCACAAATGAATCGATGTGCTGGAAATAAGAATGCAGAATGTTATAAATTTTGGACAGTGATAGCATGTAGAGAGATTGATGTATGAATGGATGTAATAGATGAACAAATCAGTGCATGTGAGCTCGGTTTATGAAACACAGGGCCGGTGCACAGCATTTTGTCATTCTATGGGAAAATTTCTAGAAGCAAGATGACTGTGAAGTGGGCGTGGCCACTGTTTAGCTTCGTAACCCATCTGTAGCCAATCGGAATCAATCATTTAGGGCTCTGTGCTTGTGCAGGTCCCTGGTTCTCGTACATGGCTGAGCCGGCACTGTTTAAACATGAAGAAGGGTTAATAACTGAGACAAATGTTATTAGCAATTGTGTGTTAGCGTTTGATGGAGGACGCGATAAACACTCGTGTTGAACACTGAGCCGATGGTGCAGGGATGAAGCATGAATCATGAATCACACTGAACAGGGAAACTTTATTACCATCTTACTGCAAAGTGATGATGTCGTACCAACACGTGGCTAAACCACTACGCTCTAAACCATGACTGCTACCAGAATCAAACAAGGATCAGAACCTTAAACTACTTCAAATACAAATCAAGAACTAAAACCAGGATACGAACCAGTACCGGGACCACGACGACGCCAACAAATAGACAACACAAAACTTGCGTGCATACGTCGATGCGATCAATACGGGCCCTGATCCAAAAGCAGAACCGGAACAAGAAAGAACCCAATGCAGAATTAAAAACCCAAAAGAAAACAATTCAACCGGGAGTAGAACCAGGATCAGAACATGAAAAACACAAAAACAGACTGATAACAACGGATCCTTAACGAAACCTGAAACTAGAACAAGAACCAGAACTGAAACAGGAGCCAGAACTTGTAACAGAAGAAGAAGAATCACAGCAAGACCAGAACTAAAATATACCAAGAACCAGAGCCAGAAGCAAAAACGCTCTAGTTTGATGAAATGGATTCTGGGTAGTGAAAGTATTGATGGGGGTTAAACTGGAAAAGCTTCAACATGCTGTACATAAAAACTGAAAACCTTTAGAATCCGTCTGTAACTCAAACAGGATGCTGCTGAGGAACAGTTGATGCAATAAAAGCTGCTGAGTTGTTCCACAGATGGCTGGTTTGCTCTGCTGCCTCCTGTAGCCTCACATCTGCAGCTGTTCCTCTTTTGCCGCCAATCTTCTGCACTTTATTTTATTTTTTCAGAGCTGTTCACCTTTGGCTGTTCTGCAGTCATTCTTCCCGGCTGTGGCTCTGCAGCTGGTCTTCAGAAGTAGTTCATCAGTTCTTCTGCTGCCATTTTCTCTTCCACTGTGCATTTTGTTTTTGCAGATGTTCTCCTGCAGTTATTCATTTCCAGTTGCTCTTTCGTGCTCCTCTTTTCAGCCCTTGTTCTTCTTTAGCTGTTCTTAATTGTTCTGTGCTACCAGACCTCTTGTATGTTTTTTTTTATCCATACAAGATACCTGCAACACTTAAATACTCCTATATATTTGCTACTCCTGTTAAATAGAGCAAACTGTATTAGGAAAACTGGCAATCTATAGACAACATCGCAGCTGCTCCTAGTGAGAACATACGAGAAAAACAACTAAAACTGTTCTTCTGCAGCTGGTATTTTGCAACTGTTCTTCTGTGGCTATTCTTTTGTGAATGTCCTTCCGTGGCTGTTCCTCTGCAACTGATCTTCTGTGGTTTTACTTCTGTGGCTGTTCTACTGTGACTCTCCTTTTGTGACTGCTCTTCTGCGAATGCTCTTCTGTGAATGTACTTCCGTAGCTGTTCTTCTGCCACGCTCCTCCTGTAGCTGTTCTTTTGCGACTGTCTTTCTGTAGCTGGACTTCTGCTTTACACCTGCAGCTGTTCCTTTATGGCAGTTCTTCAGCCTTTTCTGTGGCTGTTATTCTGTGGCTGCATCCCTACTGCTGTTTTTCTGTTCTTCTTGATTGCTCTGTGTTTACCAGACTTCATCTTACAGAATTTGTCAGTCCCTCCCCAAAAACTCTCACTTTATTCAGCTCCAGTTAACCTACAGCTTTTACAGGATGTCATATTGCACCCCTCTAATTAGGAACACAGATCAACTAAATACGTACAATACGAAGAATTCCGCGATAAAACAACTTGATGATCAATGACATTTAGCCACTCGTCTATATATAAAGTATTATTAGTAGCAGCATGTGAGACTCATTTATCTCATAATCTATTAAACAATAATATTTAATTAAAGATTAATATACTAATAATGTTTTGCTTCAAGATTCGGCTCACATCTGTAATTCTCTCTTTGCATGATAGTGTCATCTGTGTGTGTGTGTGTGTGTGTGTGTGTGTGTGTGTGTGTGTGTGTTGGGGGGCACTGCTCAGATCTCAGCATTTATTTCTCTGTCCTACCTGTTGCACCAGGCCTCTTGCTAATCACCTCCACTATGCTAGATGGGAAGTAGCCAACTCTATCGTTTCCTGTTCGGTTGTCGTGGATGCAGCCTTTCCACCGTCCATCAGAGTGCTGCTCCAACACCTAGAGGACAAAAGAGTAATCAGCAAGATGTCTAAAGCCATGCAAGACAGCATTCTTATTCTCATACTTCTCATTTATAACTGAATGAATTCACTGCATATTAAGATACACCATCGAACCTGTGTTTTGGAGATAGAAATTTATTTTCCCCTCTTCTCTTCATGAATATACGTATTACATGGTTTGGAGTGAAAGATCTCCTGCTATAGAGCTCTCAAGTGTATTAAACATATTTGTGATGAATTAGAAAGCTGACTGCACACCAGGCCTCCTCACCTCAACTACATCAGTTCCTAATTTCCTAATAAAAAGACAGACAGACAGACAGACAGACAGACAGACAGACAGGCAGGCAGGCAGGCAGGCGGGCAGACAGACAGACAGACAGACAAACAGACAGGCAGGTAGTAATCAATCTTACCGTGATGACGTCCCCTGCTTTAATGTTAAGGCTCGTCAGGTCGTAGTTGTTGCAGTAATCCTTAAGAGCCCTGACCTGCAGAGCCGCAGATGCATCTACACACACACATACACACACACACACACACACAAAATACCCACTTATAATCAGTCTCAACACATTTTAGGCTTGAAAGTCAGGTGTCTCAATTCTTTTGTCCAGCCAGATGAAGAAAAAGTTCACTTATGATCAACAAGGAAATAAAAACAGTGCGCGAAAAAGAATATAATAATAATTTCGTCTTCTTCATTCGTACCTCGGAGCATCTGTTTAATCTCTCGGCTAGCTTGCGTGGCAGTGAACTGGTAGACGATGTCCAGCGCCGTCTGGCTGTACGTGTTCCTGACTGTCGCATTAATGCCACTCTGCAAAAAAATAAAATACAATTAATACAGTTATTTCTTCTACAGTATAACTCCTTAAAGTTGCAGTATTAAGCTTGTTATCGAGTTATCTACCAAGACAGCTAGCTGTTCAGCTATTTGTGTTTACTAGTGTTAACTAGTTAAAAAAAAAAAGAAAATCTTACTGACATTAGATTGTGTCTGTTTCATTTCCCTATGTATGTCATGTACCAGCTCACTAGTATTGTTTCCAGTGGCGGGCGGTCAGGGCAGGAAAGCCTTCTCTGCTTGCCTAAACACTATCAAAAGCATTTACCTACATTTACAACCTAAATTCTAATATTTGTCCCATTAAATTTAATTAATTTATTCCCAACAGTTTATTATCTTTATTTTGCAGTGTTTCTCTTGACTGCACTGCTTCCAGTATGTGTATGTGGATGTTAGATTTTTTTGTCCAATCAGAATTCAGCTTCTACGTGATGCCATGTAAATCTAATCTGCCCAGGGCCTTCAAAGTCAGTACTGCTGGCCTTCTTACCATAGTCTCTAATAGAAGACTAGTTAGCTGGCCTTGAATAGCGGGGTAAAAGAGTTTGCTCGCCACTTCCAGGCTAGTGAATACGAGCGGTACCACTGGTTACAGTCTCTAAGGAGCGCTGCAAATTATAAGTCTGCATCTCTGGTGAATAGGTTGTATTTTATTTGCATTTTTAATGTTTTCGTCATGTTATTAGACAAATATTGATTCAGAACTGCTCCAGATGATGTAGGTGCACAGTTGCGGTTGTAGTGTAGAGGTTTGGAATCCTAACTGGGTTTCTTGCTTTAGTAAAATGGTATTCACCCTCCATATGTAAAATGCTTCTCTCTCTGTAATGCTACACGTTGTTATATTGCGTTTTCGTATTGTATTGATGGTTTCAAAAATTGAGTCGTTAGTGGTGGTATTAAGAGTCAGATTAATTCGGGTAAGTCCCCACTTAAGGCCCAGGTACCAAATGCACGGCCTGCCACTGATTGTTTCTGGAAAGAAAAACTGTTCAATCAGTTCACTCAGCCTGTTGCAGTGACACTGACATCCAGCAGGAGGCGCACCACATCGGTTTTCCCACACAGAGCTGCTTCATGCAGGGCAGTGCCTGCTTTAGTCTGCCTGTTAATGTCAATGCCAGCCTGGATCAATAACCTACATAGAGAGGTATAGGGAAAGAGAGAGAGAGAGAGAGCGAGAGAGAGAAAGAGAGAGAGAGAGAGAGAGAGAGAGAGAGAGAGAGAGAGAGAGAGAGAGAGAAGCTGATTAAACTTTCAGGTCATTCTATACAAGATGTCTGCCTGCCTGCCTGTCTGTCTGTCTGTCTGTCTGTCTGTCTGCCTGTCTGGACATGTGTCTATCTGTCTGTCTATTTGTGTGTGTAACTTTCTGACTGTGTGTCTATTTGTCAGTATGTTTGTCTGCCTGCCTGTCTGACTATGTCTGTGTCTGTCCTTCTGGCAGTGTGTTTGTCCGTCTGACCTTCTGTCTGTCTCTCTGTCAGACTGTATGTCTGTCTGACAGTCTGTCTGTCCGTCTGGCTGTCTGACTGTGTGTCTGTCTCGGACCTAATAATGTCGATGTGTCCGTTTTTTGCGGCAAGGTGGAGTGGACTGGTGCCGTTTGGATCAGTCGAGTCTCCAGGCTTTGGTTCCAGTAGAGCAGCGCACATGTTACTGCTTAAGAGGAGCTGAACCACCTACACACACACACCCACACACACAAATACACACATACACAAACACACAAGGTACTGTTATATATTAAAGCATGGCATACCACAATTAAATCTGATCAACGTCCAGCTAAACTCTACATGTACAGCACATTCAGTGCGACTTACTCCGACACGTCCGAATTCGCATGCCAGGTCCAGCGGCGTCTTTCCTGCGTTGTCCATTATGCAAGGGTTCGACTGGTGCTGAAGCAACATTTCAGACTAAAAAAAACATGCAAACACATATGTAGAAATGATGGCAGTGTTTTGTTTCATTATCAGCAAGTGCAGGCTTTTTTGTACCATTTTGTATAAATGGATAAGCATAAAGCCAGATGATAAAAGCAATATGTGGTGCACCACAGCATGCTTTTTGTATGAATCAATGCAAATCACTCGAAGGGCTAAAATGTGTGTGTTGTGAGTCTGTGTGCGTGTGTGTGTATGTTTGGGTACATTTTTATATCTTTCATTTTTTTAAACTAACATAAAATGTCCAGAAAACATCACTGTTTTAACGATTGTATGTTTTGTATATTTAAATAGCAGCAAATGTTCAGTCTGTCAATTATTAATCTTTAATCTTCATATGGATAGTTTTTCCGGGTTGCGTTACAGTACGTGAGCGGCTTCTAGAATCGAATCACTGATACCACGTGCTGTTTAAAGTGTCTTTTTTAAATTCAATTTGGATGTAACTGTTTTTATTTATTTGGAATGTTATTTTTGTTTCATTTTGAATGCATGCGTTTTTCCCCTCAATGTTTATTAATATAATGAATATATTCATATTTATTTAGCACATTTTTATGATTCAGAATATTTACATTTAAGACATTTATTATCAGAGCCTTGATCAGGGGCCCAGAAAGGCAGCTTGGTGTGGCTGGGATTTGAACTAAGACTCTTCGGATCGAAAGGCTAATGCCTTTGTTCAAAAAAATAAGCTACCGCCTCTCCCAGTACAGTTTTTTTTTTTTTTGTAATAAAGTTTAGTTCTATTTTACATTGAGTGTTGTTTGTTTTTGGATTCAGTATCAATTTAAAACCTTTTTAAAGTTTTTAAAACTTTAAAACCTAGTGCTGACCATAAAAATTCAAATGATTCAACACTGTTTTGACCAATCAGATTTGAGAATTCGATAATGCTATGATAAAAAGGTGATCAAACATTACAGGCTTGTTAATCAATAGTAGGTTAAAAAACAATGTAGTATCCAGGACAAGCTGCCTGAAGAAATGAACACCAGCAAAAAAGTACCATTATTCAAGCCAATTTGCCAGATGAACTTTTTGGGCTCAATCTTAGTTGATATACAAAGCGGAACAGTGGAATCATGTTTTGTGTTTCAATAAGTCTACATTTCAAATAGTTTGTGAAAAAAAACAAGCTTCACATTCTTTAATCCAAGGAGGAAAAGGAGCATTCAAGCTGTTATCAGTATAAAAAAGGTATAGTTTGGTTTGTCAGTGCCCAGGGCAAAGGAACTTCATGTAGTGCACCATTCATGTAGTACAAATTATAGAGCAACATATGTTGCCATCCAGACACAGTCTTTTCCAGGGACGTCCCTGCATTTTTGCAGGCAAACAACGCCAAAACCACATACTGCCCGGATTACAAGTGCATGGCTGTGTTAGATTGGCCTGTTTGCAGTCCTGTCCTGCTTCCAAATGAAAATGTGTGGCGTATTATGGACCGCAAAATATCACCACAATGGCCCTGTACAGCTAAAGACATGCATAAAGGAGTAGACAGAGGAAGTGTAGACTTTTAAACATAAATTACATTTACGGTTGATAAGGTTGAACACTGCTGTACATTGTGATACATCAGCTAGTTATATAATATATATTATATTTATATTTTTTCAGGTAAATATTTTTTAATGTGTGTGTGTATGTATATATATAATTTTTTATTGATTTCATCCCACTCCAAGTTGTTAATTCTGAATGATTGATGGTTTAATAAAAAAAAGGGATTGATTAGTCACCAATTTACTGACTGGCAACTAAAATCAGTGGATTTATTGACTTCTTTCCTGACATCCTAAAGACTCATTTACTGCTCTGTTTATTGATCACTGAATATCCAATATATAGATGAAGGAATGAATGGATGGAGTGACGATGCTTGGGCATTTTTTATGCTAATGTAGTCATTTACTGAGCCATTTAACTGTGCTACTGCCTGAGCAATAGATGATGGATAATAAATGATTGATAAATGACAATGAAGTTTATCTGGTTTATCGTTTGGTTAGAGAGTTGGTTAGCTTGTTAGGGGTTGCTTATTTGTTTGGACACTCACCACATCGTAGTGTCCGTGCTGTGCGGCCAGATGGAGCGGAATCTGTCCCTCATCCGATTGTGCATTAACTGAAGAGCCTGATTTCAGTAACATCTTCATTGGCTCAGATTTTCCCTGCCATGCAGCGTAGTGTAGAGGACGCATGCCTGAAACACGCACACACACACAAAAAGCTGTAACAGACACATCTACACTGCACTCCAAATCTCCTACTCCTAATCTCCTACTAATATGAATCAAGTACAGTAAATTTCACTTGGCTGGGATAAACAGGAACCGACACACAGTTTGATGACTGATTCAGTCTTGGGTCTGTATCGATAGCAGCCTGCCCAAATTAAACCTAGGCATAGGATGATCCATAGGCTGCTCCATTATAGTAACCCTATTATTAGAAGCTTTTAAGAATAGTAAAGTGTCTAATGAAGGATAGTGATTTTCTTCCTCATGCTTTCTCTGACTCAAACTGCTGCTCATGCTGCATCACAAGACAGCATAATACACTCAATGAAATGAAGCATCTACCCTCAGTGTCGCTGTGACTGTGTGTGAGAGAGAGAGAGAGTGTATACACCGTATCTCCAGCCCAGACATATCCAGTTTGCTCCCTTGACACCTGAAAACAAATGGCTTCGGCATTGTCAGGATTTAAATTTTTTTGCCTCAGAAGCTGTTTGGGACACCAACCTCAGCTAAACTCAGCTCTCAATATAGCACCAACCTTTCTGGTCCCTGATGTCCACCATGGCCTGTGAATCCAGCAGCAGTGAGATGAGCTCCAGGTTTCCATTGAGGGCAGCATGGTGGAGTGCGGAAAATCTACAACACGCACACATATATTCAAGAAACTGTTAGAAAAAATGAACATGTGAAGTCCAGTTTTATATGACCATTTCTTTTTAGTTTTGTGATTTGTTAGATTTAGATGGTGGAAGTGCAGTATAGAACACACACACACACACACACACACACACACACACACACACACACACACACAAACCCCACCACACACTCACACACGCACATATATACACAGTTGCACACACACACACACACACACACACACATACACACACAGTTGCACACAGTCTGTGTCCTTCATATCCTCCAGCTAGTCAAACAAATTCCATATGAAGGTCACTATAGATCAGTGGGGCTGTTTGTCTCAGACTCACGTTAGCACACGTTAGCTAGTGCTTATTAGTTTGCACAAGTTATGGAGATAGAACAGTCCTGAAAAGAAAACAATAAAAACATCCACGTTCCACACTTTCATAACCTATTCGTTTTTACAAAATACCATTAACAAATGCCAGACAAAATGTCTTTGCATTTAGGAATTACTCTGCCGAATCTAAATCTGTGAATCTTCACACATCACTTGAATTTCTCAACTTTCCTGTCGGGCTCCAATTCATAAATAAATTCTTTTTTACAGGACGTTCGCATTAGCAAATGCAATCCAGCCAATCATAATGCATGTTTGCTGGGCAACGTGATTTAATTCCCCCTCATGAACATGTTAAACAGTACAAAGTAGACGGTACACATTAGCTCTTCGTACAAACACTACAAATAATACAAACACCTCAGATAGTTGATACACATTCGCCTGTTCGCCTCAAATAAACTAAAGCAGCTAGTACACATTAAAATAAAAAACACCTCAGCTAGTCCTTAGCCTCTATTTTATTTAAAATTAGCCCCCAAACAACAGCCAGTAGATGTTAGCTGGTAGACATTAACCTGAACACCTTAGATAGTACAAATTAGCCTATATATATATATCAGCTCTTACACATTAGCACATTAGCTTGTTCACACCAGCTAAAACTAAAATTAGCTGTAAAATATTAGCATGTGCACTTCAGGTAGCAGAATTTAGCTACCACATTATATAAAAAATAGTTAGTATCTATTGGCTAGGTTAAATATTTCATAGAACATATGTCCTTAAGACCTTTTAGCGAAAAGGTATTAGCTATTTTCACATTAGATTCAAATTAGTTAGATTTCTATTCATTAAATAACACATTTTATAAGAAACATTAGTTTGTTGCTAAACTGTGGATAAAGTGTAGATATATATAAGCTCTAATCATACAAATAATGGCAGTTACCCACACACACACACACGCACGCACACACACGCACACACAAACACACACGCACACACACACACAGACACACCATTGGGCTGCTTTATATATGTATGAGTATAGGGTGGTGGTATAGATACTGAAAGTCAGCTCTTCATTTCCCAAAAAAGGAAAAAGAAAAACTACGAATACGCTGGAATGTGTGAATGTCAGTATTATTACTCATGATTATTAATATAGTGCTCTCATGCTGTATTGATGATATCAGCAAATGATAGAGGCAGATAAAGTGATCTGATTGGGCAATTTTCCCTTCTTTAGAATCGGTGCGTGGAATGTACTGTAACCATAGCAACGGCCGTGAGGGATGAGGTGAGTACGAGAGAGTTGAATGAGCAGGCTCAGTGCAGAATACTAAACACTCACTCAATCACACACACACACACACACACACACACACACACAGAATGTGAGCCAGCCTTCTCACTTTTGCTTGATCGCTTTCACTTTCTTTTTTTATCTCTACCTGGTAAGGAACCTCCCCTCTCCTTCCTTTCAGTAGTAAAAAAAAGAAAAAATCACACAACATTAAATATTCAAGAGCTCCACAATGCCCGCTTGGACACACAGTTCCTAGAGTGTGTGATATCTGTTATCTTAAAGCAAGTGTTTAAAAAACAAACATACACACACCACTATGATCATTTACAATATTAACAATTTCATCACTGTTATGCCACCATCATCACCATCATCATCGATCATGACCGCCAGTAATTTTTTATTATTAAAACTCTAGCCGCAATCACGCTTTTAACCATAAAACTATGATTACCATCATCACTATCTGGTCGTAATCATCATCATTATCATCTTCTTCTTCTTCTTCATCATCTACTTTATTATTATCAACAGAACTCGAACCTCATCAGTATTATTCGTATAATATCAACTTTTGAATGACCACCAACATTATCATCAACACCACCACCATCCACACCACATCACTATAAAGATTTCCACCACAACCAACATCATCACTATAATACCACCATCAAAAGAACTTACCACTATCATCCTCACAACATCAGCAGCAGCAGCAGCAGCAGCATCATCTTCATCATCAACATCATCATACCATCACCAACATTAGATTTGCCACCACCATCATCATCATAGTATTTTTATCAACGTTAAAATTCTGGCCGCAATCACCCTCATAACCATAATACTATAATTACCATCATCCACATAATGAATAATAAATAATCTTTTCAGTAAGATAAGATAAACCTTCATTCATCCCACAGTGGGGAAATTTCCCCAACACAATCTTAATCATCATCATCAACAGAACTCCAACCTCATCACTATCATCATTACATCACCTTTAGAATTACCACCACCAACATCACCATAGAAATTCATCATCACCATCATACCATCCTCAACATCAGATTTACAACCATCATCATCATCATCATCATCATCATAATAGTAATTTTATTACCATCATCAATATTACCATCACCAATCGCAACCGTAATCATTATCATTAACAAAAATTCAACCTTATTGATATCCCCATAACATCACCTTTACATTTACCACCTTCATCATCACCATCATTAGAATCATCTTCATATTTAACATCATCATACCACACCACTATCACCATTAGAATTACCACCACCAACATAATACCACTATCAGCAATGAAATAACCATCATCATCATCATTTTTTTCATCATCAACATCGCCATCATCCTCATACTTTCAACATTAGATTAACATCATCATCATCACCATATCACACCAACAATAGAATTACCACCAAGACCACCACCATAAACCACCATCATTGATCATCATAGAAATTGTATTACCATCAGCGGAATTACCATCATCATCATTGACGGAACTCCAACCTCATCACTATCATCTTCATTGCATCACCTTTAGAATAATCACCACCACCATCAACATCATCATCTTCATCATCAACATCAACATCATCATACTACACAAGTATCATAATACTTAACACCATAACACTACCATCTGCATTAAAATTAATATCATCATCACCTTTATTTTGATCCTAATCATCATACCACCATTACCAATACAATCATCATTAATACCACAAGCTTTATAATAATTATCACAACCATCACTATTAACATCAATGGCATCATCCTTATCCAATTTGTAATCATTTATCATCATACTCCCGCCTTATCAAAATGCCTTCATATGTGACCTGTTTTTCAGGTATTAAAGGTACATCCTGATGTAATATGTGATAAGGGTGCTTAGAGCTGGTATCCTGCAACGAAGAGAACAGGTGTCTGCTCTGAACAAGTGTTAATAATTCATGAACATGTTCCCAGATTGTTCTCATCTGTCAGGCGAGCGTTAATTATGCAGAATCATAGCTCACCCTGTCGGCTTACAATGAAATGCTGCTAAAAACAGGGAGATATAGAGGCAGTTTTATCTCTTAATGTCCCAGCAATAGCTTTAAATAAACGTCCATTCATTATGATGGATGTGCTACGCCCTTCTAAATCAGTCATGTTTAATCATAATAAGTTTTTCTTTTCTTATTAGCTGGGCCTAGTACCCTTAGACTACACTCATTTAAAAAGGTGGAAACTACCATGTAGGTACAAACCTATAAATGCTCACGATATTTAGCGATGTAGCTGTCAAAATACGAAATACGAAATACGAGAAATACGGTTACCATTAATATCATTATCATGATCATCATCATCATTATCACTATTATAACACTACAATCACCATTAAAACTTTGACCACCATCACCCTCATTATAATAACTATAATACTGTAATCGCCAATAAAATGTACTCCAACTCCAACACCATTGAAATTACTACCAGCATCATCAAAATCATAATACCACCACCACAATCATCATCATCATCATCATCATCATCAAAAGAATGATTATTACCATCAAAATTGCAAAAGGAATTTTCCTCATCCTCATACCATCCTCACCATTGAAACAACCCCCCATCACCACTACAATGGTTATCTTCACCACCCTTGAAATTACCACCACCACAATCAAAATCATAATACCTTTCTTATCGTTAGAATCATCATCATCATCATCATCATCATAATTATAATATAGGTATCACATTTAGAATGTATATTATAATCATGATTGCCTTCCTCATCCTCATACTACACTCACCATTAGAATTATCCCTATCACCACTATAATTGTCATCATCTTTATCACCACTGAAATGACCACCACCACAATCAAAATAATATCACCTTTACCTTTAGAATCATCATCATCATCCTCATCATCATATTATAGGCATCAGATTTAAAGTGGATTTCATCATAATTGCCCTCCTCATCCTCATACCATGCTCACAATTGGAGTTACCCCATAACCACCACAACCATTATCGCCATGACACTTAATCACCATTAAAACTAACACCACCAACAGCATCATCACCATCATAATCAAACCACCATCCCCCAGCTGCAAATCCCTCTGAGAAGTTCTGAGAAGTTTCCTAAGTTTAACTGTGTGCGTTTTATTACCAATGTGTTATTCTGACAGAGGCAAAATTATACTTCATTAAAAAAAATTGAATCGCTGACTGCAGCACTGATGAAAAGCCATAATTAAATGTCAGAAAGAAATCGTTACTGGTCGTGCACTCACTGAAAGTGGCGATAAATCAACAGCAGAACATTCATTCCACTGAAAAATCACATGACTGGCATGAGAATAGACACCTCCAATGGGTCTAACCTGATGTGGCCTCAGGTCAGGTCCAAAGACTTTATTAGGGTGTCATTATCTCAAAGGCTGGTCACACAACACTTCCCATTTCGATGACTTCTATTCATATGCCTGCAAAGGATGTAGAACCTGGGACACAAGCTCCATGTACAGAGATTTCACTGAATTTCAAAATTCAAGTTTGTTGGCCTGTGAATTTGATTACATGACCAGTAGAAGGTCAACACTTCAAGGTTGGAATGCATCAGAAAATAAAAGATATAGAAAGCACTGATTAAAGAGGTTTACTAAAGAATTCGCAGCAGGTTTCTGAAGTAATTTCGCAGGCTGAAAGTGTAGTGTGAACACTTCTTAAGGCGGGATAAAAGGCTAATCCATATCCTTAGAAAAAGACATGATTGTGGCTATCGATGGCTTTGTTTTGCGTGAACGGGAAACACGTTCCTAAGTAACATCTGTTTCTCGGGCTTATAGTCAAGCAAAAAACTCACAGTAACATTATCCTGGGTAAGGCAAGTATACAGTTAATTCAATATTAAATCATCATATCCAAAGCAAAAGAAGTCGGCCATTACTTTATTTCTTCATTTCTTCGGGATTAGCTTACAGCTACAACTATAGCTAAACCCAGCACCATTTAGCCAGGTTTAGGTTGGCCAGGGGCAGCCAGTGTCACTGTAAAATTTTGGTTTTACGTTGTCTTCAGTTCATTATAAATAGTATAGTGTATTTAGTCCACTGAACACACTTTAACACCGGCAATCTCACACACAGGCGCATGTGTAAGGATGAACAGGGTTTTTATCTATGATCATCAAGGTTTTATTGTTCCTGCTTCTCAGAGGCCACAGAAAGAGACTTTGATCTGAGGGGCTCTAATCACCACCAGGCTGGTGTGTGTACTTGTGTGTGTTTGTGTGTGTGTGTGTGTGTGTGTGTGTGTGTGTGTGTGTATGTGTATGTGTGTTTATGTAGGCTACCCATAAATAGAGGCTGAAACAATGTGTTGTTTTGGCCCACACCCTATAGAGAATGAAATGGGAAGACACAGAGAGACAGAGATAGAGGAAGGGACCCTGAATAGCATTGTATTAAACTGAAAGAAGAGGCGAGAGATGGAAATGGAGCAACCATAATGGAGAAAACAGAGGGACAGAGAGAGGGGGAGAAACTAAAGAAAAAAGAAGAGAGGGAGCAAAGAGAGGAAGGAGGAAGCGAAGCTCAGACACAGAAGTCTTTGTCCCTCTTTAGTGCCACTTTCTGATCCACTTCCTTCCTGAACGCTGACATCATAACCTTGACACACACAAAATTTATTTCGCATACCTCCTCATGAATCGTTAATTAGTTGGGTGGATCTTCATAGAAAAAATCCAATCAGGCTTTTCGCTTAGAAAATCTGTGATTTGTTTAGAATTAAAAGACTTGTATAAAAATGTTAGTATTTATTTATGTTAAATTATGAATATATTATAACATTATGACTGGTAATGTTAGTGGGTGGGATATAAAGTATTAGGCAGCAAGTGAACATTTCGTTCTCAAAGTTGATGTGTTAGAAGCAGGAAAAATGGGCAAGCCTAAGGATTTATGCGAATTTGACAAGGGCCAAATTGTGATGGCTAGACGACTGGCTCCAGCTCTTGTGGGTTGTTTCTGGTCTGCAGTGGTCAGTATCTATCAAAAGTAGTCCAAAAAAGGAACAGTGGTGAAGTGGCGACAGGGTCACAAGAGGCCAAGGTTCAACGATGCACGTGGGGAGTGAAGGCTGGCCCGTGTGGTCCGATCCAACAGACGATCTCCTGTAGCTCAAATTCCTGAAGAAGTTAATGCTGTTAATGCTCGATGGGTCACGACTAATTTGGCTGCAAAGGGAGGACCAACACAATATTAGGCAGGTGGTCATAATGTTATGCCTTACGGGTGGCTATAACAAACTGAAGTATTAAAAAAAGGGCTGGGTTTAGCTATGCTATGTGTCTCACATCAACGTATAGGCTTTTAAAGACAGGTTACTGATATCCGACATGGCTACAATACCAATAGTTCTCTTGTGCACAATCTCTTGTGAAAGAATTCTGTGGAGTCTCGAGCTGTATAAAGCTGAAACAGGATATGCACCAGTCAGAGACAGACATCCAAAGCATCATGTGTAAAAGATCACTATTATCAACCATTAGCTACAGAACACACATCCAGATTAATGCGACAAGTCTGTGATTGACTTTCACATATGACATCAAATCCAGCAAAATCAGCAAGCTCAGGCCTGTCAAGCTTTGCCACCATCAGGGAGTGCGGTCTCAAACCAGCTTGATGGTAAACTTAGGTATATTTTAGTACTCCCAAACAAGACTAAATGTATACCTTGTTCTGCAGCTGTGGTTTGACTCAAATTTGAAAAAATCCTGTCCCTGACCTTGCCACAATATTGACTATCGAACTCAGGTGGTTTTCTCAAAACATTAGGGGAAGTGGTAGTCCAGTGGTCAAGATGTTGGACTTCCGAACATAAGATTGTGAGTTGAGGCCCTTAAACCTCAACTGCTCAGTTGTGTTAATAAGATAACTGTAAAATGCTCTGGATAAGGGCGTCTGCCAAATGCCGGTAATGTAAAACAACTTGAACAAGCATAAAGTGGTTTACTTAATCCGGATGAACAAACACAGTTAATGCACTGCACTGCATCCAATGCACTCCCATGGTAATCCAGGTAGCCATTTTTATTTATTATTCGGTGACCTATATAAGAGTAATAACCCCATGCTTCCATGTTTGTTTGTCCTGATACACACATAAGTTAGCTCCTAAGTTACTGTAGCTACAAATAGGCATTTAGTTCATTGGAAACCTATTCTAGCTACATAACTTCACTTCACTTGCTCAATTCAGCTTCATAATACGTCATTACAGGGCCAAGTTCCTGTAAAACACCGCAGCACAGAGATCATTATTAAATAAAAGTGTTGGCATCACACTGAATACTCTCTCTCTCTCTCTCTCTCTCTCTCTCATATAAAACATTTTTTTTTTACTATATAATGCTTTTGGGATTTTGAGGCTAGGGTTCTTTTGAGAACCCAGCATGAACGGCTCCATTTCCATCAACATTCTTTATAATGATCATTATTGAAATGCTTAATGGGTGGCCTCAGGTGCCTCTAAAATTTTATTAGCCACCACAGACTCTTCTCTACTGAATCTTGCAGAGTCCTATTAGGCTATCAAGAACAGAACCGATGCTATGTGGAGCACAGTGGGTGCTTATTTGACAATTAAATCGCTTTGCATATAACAAAGTCTTTCTTTTAGTAACTCAGATGGTTAAATTCAAAATGACTGTCATGAATGAAGTTGAACTTCACTGGACACCATGAGAGAAATTTCAGTGTATGGATTTCGTCGATATGTTTTGCTAATGAACAGGAAGTGGCAGGGCAAACTTGCAAGTAGTTTTGTACGGTAAACCGACATGATTGAGCAAAAAACGATTTGAAAAGAATTTTCAGGGATTATGGGCACTAGTCTATTAGTCCCACTGATACAAATAATTATTCAACCAGCGATTTCAATTAAAAAAAAATGTATATCAGAATAATCATTAATTGTGCACTTGAAATGTTTTAAGTTCAAGGTAGCTCTTTATGCTCCTGAGATATCAGTGATCCCAGTTTATCTGTTCTCCATCCTACAGCCCTGATAGAGTTCTTAACAACTGAAAACCACTCGCTGTTACTAAGGAACACCAACATGTACCAAGATCCTAGTGGTTGGAAACCACTGCGAAATAATTCAGATGAATTTGGACGACAACGAACAGTTTTACTACAATAATATACTCTACCCTCTGGTTAATCCCAGTGACTCTAGCCAATTGTGGGTTTCTGTGAGTTCATGTATGCAAAACAGAAGAGCACCTTGTTCTATAGAAGATATAATTGCTTGGTTTGAATGTGTCTCAGAAGAAACACATGTTAGCCCATTCGGTATATGGCTGGTGGGTGGAGATCGGCAAACTGGCCACCTTAGAGGAGAAAATGCTGGTCAAAAAATGGTTAGTTGGAAACAGGCAGTTAGCATTGTTATGCAATCTCCTCTTTCCACTGTTATAGTTAGTATTTATCCTGCTGAACTCATTTTTCTAAAATTGGTCTGAACATGCCAGTGCCAGAGATGTAGAGATGATAGATTGGGTGATATAAACAGAAAAGTTACAGACGATCTGAAAGAAAATGGGAGAAATAGCAAACAAACAGAAGAAACAGAAGTCAGGCACTGAGAGAGGCTGAGAGAGATCTCATTTAGGCATCAATAAATATTCTCAGGACACACCACACGCACACTCATGCTAACACACATACACATGCTAACAAGCCTCAAAATATTTGGCAGCCTGACAAAACCCTCAGTGATGTTTACAAAACTGCTACACGGATCCCTAAAAGGCTTCGCCTGTCACACACTTACCCATCTGTGTCTTGGAAGTTCACATTCACCTTCTTGGCAGAACCGAGCAACTCTGGCAAAGAAAGAAAAAAAGAAAGAAAAAGAAAAAAGTGATTAGACATCAATCCTGAAGTGAAACAATTTTCACACAGTGAAGGTCTGGCCAGTGATGGATGTTAGGGCACAGCTGCTCAGACGTTTCAACATTCCAACGCCTTCAATCAGCTTTAAATAAATGAATAATGGCTGCATTTGTGTGTCCAGCTTTTCTAGATCAATATGAGCAATTATATAAAATAAAAAAAATGATTAATGTTTAAAAAACAGGCCTAATGGCTATTGGCTAGATTATAAGACATCAGTGCTAACTAAACAACTAGCACTTCTCTGCTTTTAAATAATTTTAACCCTAACTCTAACCCTAACTAATATTTAATGTTTGAATCAATTAAAACAGAGGTCCCCAAACAAGAGGTCGTAACCCAGTTCTCTGTGAAAGAGTACGGCTGTAAAAGAGTAGCTACCTGGTGGCAAGAAGGTTCTGGGGAAAAAAAAGTCTATATATATATGCATAATAAATCTATTATTTATTATGCATTTTGCCCTTTTAGAGCCACAATCCACATTTACATGCGGTTGAGTTGGAGTGGAAGGTTTTGAGTAGCCTGCTATAGAGCTCTGACCTCAACTCTACTGAACACCTTTAGGGTCAATGTGTCAGGTGTCTACAAACTTTTGGCAATATTCAATACGAAAGAAGAAAAGCGAGCAAATTGCTAGAAAATGACTAGAACAGATTTTAGAAAAGATGCTCTAGAAAAACCTTCTGACCAATCAGATTGTTATCTAAATTTGCATACGGTGGGGTTCAGCGAATGATTCTTCAGATTAATTTGTAAAATCATTGTTAAAATGTATTTTAATTTTTTTGTGAAAGTTAAATATTTAAATAAACGAGTGTTCTGATCTGAGATACACTAAGTGCACACTAATGATACAAAACATTAATACAGTATTCTATGTCTGTTATCTTTATAAAAAAAAACATGCAGAGAAAGTTCAGTAATACATAAGCGTTGCAGAGTATTCTGCACACGGGAAAAAAACCAAAGTCTAACGTCAAAAACAGGAAGGAACAGGAAGAACTGCCTCCCTGTCCCTCAGGGCTGAAAACACACAGTCACCAGAATCAAACAGAAGGCCATCTATCTGTTCCTCGCAGCGAGAGGATGTGGGAAAGGAAACACCACTGGCCTGTACGGTCAATTGAGTTTTAAATAAGAGAAATCATTTTCATGATGTAATACTAATCATAATAACAAAATAGTAATAATAATAATACAAATAATAATAATAATTCAAACCAGTATCACAGTATGTGTTCAGGTCGAAGCAAACAATTGTATACGAGGCCTTTGGACATTGCTGTAGCATTAAATTGCCTACAGTACAGGGTGAGAATACACTCCGGAGTCTACACCACTATTCACACACCAGCTTACATACTGCACTATGTGTAACGTAGTGCTAATAAACACAGTTACACATGAGGATTCACGTAGAAAAGTCACCCCAAGATATGATCCGAATGAAAATGTATGAGATGAGTATGTGCGGCACTCGAGCGTGAGACATAGTGAGGATTTGTTCACGAATTAATCTGTTTTCGAAACGAACCGATTAAGCAAACCAAGTAATCGTTCTTGTTCTAAGTGAATGAACTAGGATCTGCTGTCTCTCTGAAATCGACTGTATTCTTTCAACTGTGAAGTCGGGATGTGAGAGCTCGCGGCTCTCATACGAGCTAACAACGAGTTAGCTGTCCGTCCTTATGCACCAGTTAAGTGCTGATTGGATGGCTGTGAGGCGTGTCCGACTGTGCACCTTATCTGGACACACTTATGGTGTGTGTGTGTGTTTGTGTGAGCTGCAGGTGGTTAATGATCAATGTCTCTGAGTCAATGCACCAAAAACTATTAACACTTGGCAGTGAGGAGAGTCCAGGCCGATTTCCCAGAATGCAACATTCAGCACACATCACACACACACACGCACAAACATACACAGTTAGTGGATTAGATCAATCCAGAGATGAGTTCATTACTCTCTCTCTCTCTCTTTTTCTCTCTCTCTCTCGTTATTCCTTTATACTTGTATCTGCATAAAAGGAGTGGAACACTGAACAGCTGGAACAACATCTCCAAATATATCTCCAGACCTGCCAGCTCTAAGAGGGAATATTGTGGAGTCGCGCAATGGGGGCAGTGATGGACAACAGATGACGCAGTAGTAAAAACAAAGTGCACGCTAAGAAACGTTTTCAACATAATCCTTCATACACATCACTCTTCTAATGTCGATGTAGCTGATATTGAACCTGAAATGCTGTCACGTGGAAACAAGCAGCATTTTTAAACTAATAATTATCATTAATTGTAGTATAATTGTACACTTTGCTCTAGGGTTGTCCTTTTCTCTCCTTTTTATTTATTATTATACAACTGACTATTTTCTGGGCCACAGCACAACTTCAGAAGTCTTGTTGAGAGAAGGGCTCAATTCTTTTCTTTTTTTTTGTCTTTAATATGGTCACCTTTCTTGAAAATGTGCAAAGCAAGTATACTATATGTTTGTCAAACTGCTGCTAACGCTTTGTCACACGCAGAATAAAACACTATTTTCCCTCTTCTACACACAGAAAGATGCTCACGATTGGCTAGTGTCCATGCTAGAGACCATGCCATCACTCCCACCCAGATAGCACTACTTCATTACTGCCCATCCAACATGATGGCTGTTTTTCTACATGCTTCTCTCCCACCACTTTAATAGTTTCTCTACATCTTATTCTTTTCTTTATTGCTCTCTGTAACAACTACTTAAAACTTCCTTTACTTCTCCTCCTTCCCCCCATCTCCTCTGTCTTCCGAATTCTGTTTCCCATCAAACAAATCATCATAAACTGCTATAAAATTCAGTCCACACTACACCACTAATTGTAGCTTAGAAATCATTTCAACATAATTCCAGATCAGTTCATTTATTTTTCTTAAAGTTCGTTAGAGGCACGATAAGTGAAGTGTAATTAGCCTAAATTGGCACCGTCGCCCCACAAGAAATGGCGTACCTTTCTTCTCTCCGATTGCAGCTACATTTCTAATTGCTCTCAATCTGCCTGAACTGTTGCCTTTGACAATGCCTGGTTTCAGTGGGGTATAATCAGGAAGCTAAGTATATGTAAATGTTTATGCTCAATAATGAGCATGGTGTGGGAGGTTTACCATTATACACTTCTTTGAAAGATTTGCACAAAAGCCCTTCATAAGAAAAAGATTTAGCTCACTGGAGATATAACTAGAATCATATGTTGTTGGGAGAAACCAGAAATAAACTTCTTTGGTCATGCTGACTGTAAACTAATTGATTTCTGTAATTAATTAGTTTCATGGCTGTTTGGTGAGGGGCTCTAAAGACTGACCTACCAGCATATATTGGTCTCAAGTTCAGTCTGAGTGGGTTAGCAACCCTATTTTGACATGACAACTGATTCTTCATGTTTTACTCTGCTAGCGAAACTTGGTTTCAACAGAAGAAGCAAACTTTTTCCTTATGCTGAAAACGTACACACGTGATGTAAACTTCTAAGAGAGAAACATGATGTCACAATATACAGAATAGTTTCAAATGTTGCTTCTTTAGCATGGGCAAATCTTTCTGGATGCCTGGTCCCCATATGTGGGACTTCCTCAGTGTTTTTCCCACTAAGCTGGAGGCACATGATTGTCTAGAATGTCTGCAGTAGGATTATAATTTCCCTTAAATAGAACTAATCTGACCAAACATGTTCCAGCATGAGAGTGGTCCTGTGAGCAAAACAAGCTACATAAAGGCATGGTTTGTTTTGGTTTAAGGGGAGAGCACTTGATTGTCATGCACAGAAGCACTGACCTCGACCCCACATAACACCAATGGGGTGAACTGGAAGGACAACCGGATGCCAGTCTGCCTTGGTCAACATTATTGCCTGATCTCACTAATGTTTTTGTGGCTGATTTAGAACAATTCCCCACAGTACCATTTACTTCTATGGTGGAAAGACTTCCCAGAAAAGCTGAGGCATTTATAGCACGAAAGACTCCATATAAATGATATGCTTTTGAAATCGGATGTTTAGTGAGCCCATATGGGTGTCATGATAAAGTGTGGACATACTTTCGGCCATTTAGAATATCTACTACATGTGTCATCCACATGTCTAACAGATGCACTGAGAGTCCAGAAAATGATTAAACGTTGGAAATTCTGAAGTATTGTGTTTTTTTGGTTTGTTTTTTGCGAAAACTTTAATAAATCTTGGAATAAAAATGATAATAATACAAAAAATACATAAAAATCACTGACCATCACATTTTCAAGATTTGAACCATGTTGGAAACCTGTGGACTGAATTACCGAGCAAAACCTACACGTGCACAAACGTTTTCATGGGATTAATACATATCGACATTTCAACAGCAATACATAAAAATGTTTTTAATTAATGAACGGTCCAAAATTCCTTTTCTCATTTCTCCAGCCTTTTTAGACACCACAGGAAGATGCTCTGCAATATTTTTCTTTTGCTTGTAAACTTTAAATATTAGCTGCGTAGTATTTATTAATCATATTTTTTTCCATACTGCCCTAAAACTCAGACAAATTACATGATACGGTTGATGTTAGTGGTGTTTCCCCACACAACCAGTGTAACTCCACACTGTGCAGGTAAAAGCGCTCATTAGGAACACACACAGTACTCTAAGAGCAAGTGTGTGAACAAGCGTGAGAACTTTCCTAATGTTGCTAGGCAACAAGCTTTCACCTCTTCCTACACATTAGTGTATACACACACACACACACACACCAGAATGACAGAGAGTGTGTGGGATAGCTGTGGAGGCAAAGGCAGATCAGTGTGTTAGGCTAGTCCAACAATAAAAATATTTATATATAAAAAAAAAGATCCACATATACATGTATGTATTACAGGCACCTGCAACTAGACACAAGCTGAATATCAGCTGGATTATAATGTTTCTGACGTTTCATATTTGCAATAATGTAATTAAAGTCAACTCCAAAGAATGTCACTTCCCTTGTGTTTTAATTAGACTGAGGTTGTATATGTAGGCAGTATTTCTATTAATGATTTCATGCATAGTGCAGAAACTGCTGTCTTCTGACCGTTCATATTTTCTACAACTTTGGCAATTTATTAATTCTATTATAGATTAGTGTGAAAAACAAGGCAGACAGGACTGTACTTCCAACCTTTTGCATTATTTAATAACTATACAGACATATAGTAAATATTGACAATGTTTGAAGCTCTTTTTCACTTAAAAATCCTTATTAGTCTCTCCCTGTCACCTCTCTCCTCTCCTTCTCTCTACTCTCCTTCTCTCTACTCTCCTTCTCTCTCCTCTCCTTCTCTCTACTCTCCTTCTCTCTCCTCTCCTTCTCTCTCCTCTCCTTCTCTCTACTCTCCTTCTCTCTCTACTCTCCTTCTCACTGTCAAGTTAAGCATGCTCCTGAAGTACCAATGACCAGTGTTCCTGTCTCTTTCTTCTCTTTGGATCTGCATGATTCCTTCTGACACACTACCGCTGGATGAGATTCTCAGCAATTGGAGACTACTCTGTGCAGCTGGGAATGGTTTCACATGAACAGCCTAAAGAGCCATGAAGTTACTGAGCAATTCAAGAACTATGAGGATGGATTTGGACTCAAATTAATATAAACAGTCTTCTACACCAGTGGTTCCCAACCCCCGGTCTGTGGGTCAATTGGTACCAGGCCACACAGAAAAAATACATAACTTACATTATTTCCGTTTTATTTATTATCTGATTCTGAACGATGATTTCTTTTGGAAAATTACCGGATTCTCTCCGCCACATCTGTCTATGACTCACTCTTGATGCATGTGAAGACGCCTCGGTCACATGTCTTACGTCCATCCACTACCTTCTTAAAGGGGCGTCTCCACATAATACATTACCGCTAAATTGAAACCCCCAAGCTAACAAAATGAACAAAAAACAACAGAGTGGATTCACGTTTAATATTATATTTAGAAAATACCAGTTTTTTGCTGGCCTGTGAAAATATTGTCCGACATTAATCAGTCAAAGTCAAAGACAAAAAGAAGATTCCAGAGTCTTATCATCTGGCCTGTAATGATTACATTTAATAGTGTATTGCTAATTAAAAATGTTGCTCCGAGCCATCTGGATAGACAAGACACTTAATTATTCTATGACCTAACAAATCTGATCTTTGTCATATAAGTAGATTAATGTACCCTATATATTTTTTCCAGCCATATGTGGTTCTTTTCCAAACTGTTACTCCACATTGAAGGCACACAGCTGTGTAGAATGTCTTGTATGCATAAAAAAAAATTCCCTTTACTTGAACTATGAAAACCAAACCTGTTCCATCATGACAATGCCCCTGTATACAAAGTCAGCTTCATGAAGATATGCTTTCCATGGTTTAAAGTGGAAGATCTCCTGCTACAGTGCTCTAAACTTTACCCTATTGAACAGGATGAATTGGAAAGCTGACTGCACCCCAGGCCTCCTCACCTACAACAAATCCCCCCAAAAATCTAGCGGAACCTCTTCCCAGAAGAGTGGAGATTTTAATACCAGCAAATGGAGACTAAATGTGAAAAAGTGATGTTCAAAAAAAAAATTTGTTTATACAAAATATGAAGCTAATTTTAACAGAAATAACAGACATGCTAGTCATATGCATGCTAATTACGCTAATCATGTTTTCTGATGCACAACTGATGTTTGAAAAAATCTACCCCCAAAAAACTGAAATGTTAATGTTCGCTAAACCTGAACACAGTACTAACTTTCAGGAGTGTGAGGTAATCAATTGAAGTGCAGCTAAGATGAATGACATTTACGTTTCTTAATATGATACTAATGTAAATGGGGTACTTTTAAAAATACCAGCGAGCGTTTGCTAAATAGCAATCTTGTCAGTTAGTTACAGCAGCTTGCTTATAGTTATCTTAAATCTTTCTCTGTGTGTGTGTGTGTGTGTGTGTGTGTGTGTGTGTGTGTGTGTGTGTGTGTGTGTGTGTGCGTGTGTGTGTTGTTGCTTAAGGAGACAAACTGCCTCTGTGATTGACAGGTGCTTTATAGCAATGTGGCACATTCAATATGATTCTGACCAGTGTGTGTGTCAGCTTTTACAGCTGTACTACAGATACCAGTCACACACACACACACACACACAATGACACAAACTGACATGTATTAAGCCCTTCATAATGTAGATGTCAGAGTGTGTGTGTGTGTGTGTGTGTGTGTGTGTGTGTGTGTGTGCGTGTGTGTGTGAGATATTTTTACATTTACATATACAACATCTCTCTCTCTCTCTCTCTCTCTCTCTCTCTATCTCTGTAGGCTGCATTGTTATCTGACAATTTACTCTGAGTCATATCACAAGTAAGGGATGTGAAATCTCTCACCTCAACACCCACCAAAGAACAGTTACAGTGACAGTTAAAAGAACTTTGATCATAATCAGGGCATAATAAATTAATGTGTAAGGAAAAGCTTTAATACAATTACAAAAACAAAAATATTTAAAGTATGAATTTACTTGACCAATAAACAAGCTACAAAATAGTATTTTATGATCATATTACCAAGCAGACAGTTGTATTATCAATCCAATAAATTCATACAAAAATAAAATGAAAGTAATCGAAGTTATACTGCCTCCTAGTGGTTGAATTACAAACATACAAACAATCGAACAAACAACCTCTGACTAAATTGAGCTGGAATAAGAAAGTCTTGGAGTGAGGTATGCATTAAAGATTTGTAAAGCATTAGACTATGTAGAAGAAAATACATAATAAAATGAGCATAGTAGTAAATATATATGTAAAATGAGTCATAAACTTGTCCTATTAAGTTTTCAATGCTTCTTATAAAACACCAGCAAATTCATTTATTTAAAACATTCGCGAAAAACAGTATAAAATATCTTTTTGGTACTGCAGAAGTTGTGCAAAACTATAAAATTGAGAATTAATTGTAGTGTGAAAAGTTGTGACGAAAGTAACAAAAAAGGAGTCACGTAGTATAAATGCTGACTTGTGTCTCAACCTGAGGTACTGTAAGAAAAACAGCAAACTTGTGGAGATATTGTGGAGTGGAAACATTGACAAATATCCAGGAAGTTTAAGGATAATCAATTTCTTATGTGGTTATCTTCTTTTGCAGTAACTGTATGGAACAACATCAGAAAAAAAAAAACAATATTTGATTAAATATATTGAAAATGGCTTGAATTGTACTGTAACATCATGAAGAAATTGGTTGTGGAAGATTTCTAAGTAATTAGTAAACAAATAACTTGTAAATTCAGTGACAGTCTTGGAAAAAGTTCGAGAAGGTATTATCTGATCATTAAGATTTAATAGCTCACCTTTTAATAAAGCCCAATATTACAAGCCCAAAGGCCATTAAGCAGGTTAGTGTAATCCACAGTATGTAATGAGACCTGGAGTGTTTTTCTGCTTCACCTTCAAGTAAAAAATGTGATCAGTTTAACACATGGAAAGTAAAAAAACATTACAAACGTTATACATTAAACAGTTGGAGATAACATATTTCAATGAGTGTGGTTGAGTTTCTGGTTTTTATACAGGTGGGGAAAAAATGTGGATAGAAAACACACGCTGTGGACTTTGTGACATAAATCGGTTCCTCAGCCAAGACGTTCATAAAATGTTCCCCTTTTTATCTGAGTCAAGTTTTCCTTTTTGCACATTCTCCCTCGTTCTGTTTTTATAAACCCGAATAACAAAATTTTTCTTGCAGGTCTGATATTTTTTTCACTTTATGATGGATACTTGTAGTTAATGATTAGAAATGTTTTTAGAAAAAATTTCTTTAAACCCTAGAGAAATGCCAGCTATTGTCACTGTTTTGTGGTCTCCCCGTCATTGAGGGTGAGCTGGACACAGTTTGAAAAGCTTCAAGGCATGCATGGTCCATTTGCTATGAGTGCTTGCATTCAGAACTGCATCGTGGAAAATGTGTAGAATATAGTGTTGTAACAGTACACATATCTCTAGCGAAAATTTTCAGTACAGGCTTTCGGTTCAGTACACGTCTACCGAATGCAATTATTCTTACGTGCACAACATAGTTAAAAGTTCCCTCAGGAATGTATTAAGTGGCAGACCGCAAGTTTAGTTTAGTTTCTGCCTCGCACTTTGAGCGCATTTTTTAAATTACTATTAAACTTTAAAATGTTCACAACAAAACAAAAGATGAGTATGCCGAAAAGCACCTCATGCCCACCGTGAAGTATGGTGGAGGATCTGTAATGCTGTGGGCCTGTTTCTCTGGGAACCTTGTTAGGGTGCATGGCATTATGAACGCTTTGAAGTACCAGGATATTTTAAATAAAAACCTGATGGCCTCTGCCAGAAAGCTGAAGATGGGTCGTCATTGGGTCTTTCAGCAGGATAATGATCCAAAACATGTGGCAAAATCTACACAAAAGTGGTGCAAAATCTACACAAAAGTGGTCCTCCCATGGCCATCTCAGTCCCCAGACCTCAACCTATTCGAAAACCTGTGGGGCGAGCTAAAGAGAAGAGTGCATAAGAGAGGACCCAGGACACTGGATGATCTAGAAAGATTGTGCAAAGATGAATGGTCAAAAATCCCTTTCTCTGTGTTCTCCAATCTTGTGAAATGTTATAGGAGGAGATTAAGTGCTGTCTTGTTGGAAAAAGGAGGTTGTACAAAGTATTAACATCAGGGGTGCCAATAATTGTGGCAAACATGATTTCAAGGTTTTTTTTTTTTCTAAATGTGTGATTTTTTTACCACCAAAGTAATGTACTTAAATAAAAGGTTGGATTTTTCTCTTTTTTTGCATTTGGGTTCTATGTTGTTTTAAAAAAAGGAGAATTTTTTGAAGTCCACAACCACATCTTAAACAGGGGTGCCAATAATTGTGGAGGGCACTGTACATGCAGACAAGACAATATGAGTTTTTCTGCACAACTAATCTAACTTAAAGTTATCCAATAAGCCTCAAAATAATTCAACATAATTAAACAAAAAAGATAGAATAGTAACTAACAATTTTTTAAGGTTTTCAGAAATGTGAATTACAGACACATGCTAATAAAATAAACCCTACTCACTACTTATACACATGCTAGCAACACACATTAGTCATATTCACACGACAGGTACACACACGATAGTCATACACATGCTAGTAACACACACTCTTGTCTTATAAACACTAGTCAAACACTCATTACTCACAAACATAATAGTAACACGCTAGTCACACACATGCTAGTCAGTGACTTGTAACAGTCAAAAAAACAAAACAAAAATTGCTTTTTGTTGTACAAAATCCACACAAAGAAGCTACATACCTAATAATCATGTTTGAAAACTCAAATAAGCCCATGCTAATTATCTAGCTTGCCTGGCAGTCATTAGCATAGTGAAGATATCATGTCAAAGGGCAAATGAAGCTCTATTAGCTCTGTTATTCTCTCTATTTAGTTAAAATCTGTGTAGCAGAAATCAGAGATGTTTGATGGCTGACTGTAATCACGGGGGTTTTAAATTTGAAATGCTGATGTGAGCACAGATAAGGTCAGAGCTTCGCTTTGCTCCTGTCTCCTTCAGACTGGCGTCTCGTTGACCTTTCTGTCCTGAAGTGGCCTTGTCGATAGCAGTGACGGGAGTATACTGTTTCTTCTCTTAAATAATGCCATCGAAGAGGGGTTTAACTCTCTCACCGTGAATAAGTAAATGAACCGCTGCTGAGCTAGGCACTAATTCCATCATATACAGTGATTAGCTAAGCTTTTGCCAAAGTGTGAGATATTCCTGCGACGCAGTCATTTAATATGATCAAATGTAATAAAATGGTTTCTGTCAGCTTGCTAAATCAAATCAATTCCTAAGAAGGCCATTTAATGAAGTATCACTCAATGAAGTGCTCGTACATTCAGTATCTGCCAAATATAAAACCTTGCAGAAGAACCATTTGCAGTCCAGAACAGTGACGCTGGTCTTTCTTTAGGGCGTTTACATGCACCATTAAATTTCTAATAATAAATAATCAAGACTTCCATGAGCTGGTTATTCAATGTGATCATGTATATAACATACTCTGATATCCAATTCAGACTCTCTTCCGTTTCAGGAAATCCACTAATGCCACCTGGATCTTTGCCCAGAAATCAGGTTATTAAGAGCATGTTTATAGATAATCAGACCACTTTTTTCGTCATCGATGTGATATGATAATGCTACAACCACCATACGTTTCATGTTGTTTTGAGGAAAAGAAAGTGTCACTACAACATACACTTTAAAGACAAATTTACTAAGACACCTGAGATTTCCAGCCATGTGTGCTTCTTCCCCAAACTGCTGGGGAGGTCACAAGGTTTATGTGCTTCATTTAATCCTGACATCTTGATCTCTTGCTCAAACAAGATTAATATTTGTAATGAAAAGGTTTGAAAAACATCAGAGTTTTTGAGGTTATAACTGAAGGAATAATGTTCACTATAGGACAAAAGTATTGGGACACCTGACTTTCCCAGACATATGTGGTTCATCACCAAACTTTTACCACATAGCTATTTACTGTATACAAATCACTTACACTCACACACACACACACACACACACACACACACCCACACCCACACACACACAGAGCTGGATACATCTTTGTGTTCTGCTGAGCAATTGTTCATGTAGTTGGAAGGAACTCATTAAGGAATGTGCCAGCATAGTGAGACTGACACACACACACACACACACACACACACACACACACACACACACACACACACACACACACACACACACACACACACACACACACATTTGCAGCTGTTAAAAAAACATTTCATATGTAATAAAAGACTCTGTCACAATTCAAACATACACTATACACTACTTGCATGATGTTTCGCATGCAAATGAACAATCGCAGGATCTCACATTACTGAGCAGCCTGAACGACTTGCAAGACAATGACCCATTTTAAAATCCGAAATTGTCTCACTTAATCATCCAAATGGACTAATAACGTCAATTTCCACCACTTCAAGATGAAAGAAATTCTTCAGTTCGGTCATAATAAAGAAAGTCATAATAGGCTCTCGAAATCGTGACATCATGCTTCATAATAATGAAAGCGTTTATGATATTTATTGCTTGTTTTACAGGGTACAATGTCCAAAAGCACCCCTTTCAGTACATTAATTAGGGGACCATCAATGAATTATGCATTTTGTAATGTAACTATATATGCAAAGCAAGTTTATTTGCTATACAGTGACACCTGAAAGAATGCAAGAGTCTACAAGAAGGTAGAAAAGCAAATGGTGCAATTGATGTAAATATAAAAAACTCACTGTAGCACAAATTTGGATGCACAAGCACAAAATGCCAAAGTGTATACATGAGTATGCTTTGAAGTACTTACCAATTCTAGTACAGAGGGTGGGAATGATCATAGTAGAACTTGTCAAAACTCGTGCATGAAGACAAGGAACTTGGGGAGTTCCTGGTTGCTCTTCTCTATTCATAGATTACTGGTCCGTGTTTAGGTCTACAGCCAATAATAAAACTGCACTTCATCAAAGAGTGTAATGAGTACTACTCGAAACGGCTGACAAGACACAGAGGGTGTCTGTCTCTTCTCTTGCTTTCTTTCTCTTTCTCACACACAGACACACACACACACTGTTATGTAACTTGAGCTGCAGACAACTTCAATGGATGTGCTGGCAAGCAGGCAGGCAGGCAGGCAGGCAGGGCATCACACTGACACCATGTGTGTGATGTGTGTGTTTAATGTCACTGTCCTGAAGTGCTTTATTTGTTACAAAGGCAGACAGGCAAACACACGCATCCCTGCGCTAAATCTCACAGTCTACTGATGATAAGAATAAACACTAAATAGTAGATTTAGCAATATTCTATATTCACATTTCTATTTGACTATACATTTTAACCATCCAACTCTCTACACAAGTACCCTATGTAGTGCAATATACTGTATGATCAAACTGAAAGCCATTTTGAATAGCAAAAGATGATCATGTGACCTAAATCATGTGCCATATTATTGATCAGATGAGTTTGTGTTAAAATGTCTCCCTGAATCCTAGTTCATTTAATATACTTGGGGGACTGAAGACAGATGGCTATGTTTTCTATTTTCGCCATGGCTATCATGAGAGTGATCTTGGTTTGCCCTAATGCACATATTACTCACCTACTATATGTTATCATTTTTTTAAGTAACCAGAAATAGTAATAAGCATCAACTTTTGACCTATTTACTTATAATACATTGTTGTTGTCTACTGTATATTAACATGTGCTTTACTAACTTAATCCATTTTGTAAAACGCCGGTCTGAGCAACTTTAATAACATTAAAGTACAATCAAATATCCATTCCATCCATTTATCTAGTTATCTCTTTCATCTATCCATCAAATCTCTAATCATTCATCCACATTTTTATACATCAATCAAGCCTTCAATCTACTTCACTTGTCATCCAACCATCCATCACATCAGCAAATCACACACACCAATTTGTTCATTTATCAGTCCATCCATTCATCCATTTAAAGACTGTCTACCTATATTAATCCACATATTGATCAATCCTTATACGATTCACTTATTCATCCACCACCCACCAATTCCACCATCCATCAATTCATCAATCGGTTACCAACTTTTGGATAGATGGATAGTTGGATAGTTCCACCCATCTAGCCATTCAATACAAACAATCCATCAGTTAATTTGACAATCTATACGTCCATTCTTCAATCTATTTGACAATTTTTTAATCCATATATTCACCAAGTCATGTATCTTTCCTTTAAACTCTTTCCATCCATTCATTTATTCATTCATTCAACATTCAATCTATTCATCTAGCCTATCATCATCCATCCATCTACCCATCACCCGGCCCACCCCATCCATCCATTAATTTTTTTGTCTGTAAATCGGCAAGTCCTCCCACCCGATCCATTTGGCTGTCCATCTAACGTCCTGTTTGCATATGCATTCACCTAGTAAACATCCATTGTCAAGCTTTTTATCTCTTTGCCTTTTCTCTGTCTATCGATCCATCCACCCATTTATCCATCCATTCAACCATCCATCTCTTTCTCTTCTGTAATACACTCACACACAAGCCCAAAAAAAGATCCTGCTACCTGAGCCCTGTATATTGATTACACTCTGCTTTGACAATTATTCATTCAATGAGGGTTCATTTCCTGTCTTTAGCTTTTAGAAAGTACCAATTTATTTACTATACACTTTACATATTTTTTCCAATCATCAAAATCTGGCATGCAATTTAATGATACATTTGCAAATTGCATGTTCAAAATACAGCTGGGTTAAATAAGCAATACTTGTTGTCCATGTTTGTTTGCTTTTGCTGTTAACATCTGTGTGTCAGATACCACAGTATGCCTTCAGATGTCTAGTGGAGTACATACCTAATTGTGTGGCAGTAGTGCATTGCATAGCATCATACCATCCGAATTGGGGGGGTGGGGGGTGTCTAATCTCAATTATTTTCAACACTGCATGATTGTTGGTGCCAGATGGGCTGGTTTGAGTTTTTCTGAAACTGTTGATCTCCTGAGACTATAAAAGACAGCAGTCTCTAGGGTTTACTGGGAATGGTGCAATAAAAAACATTCATTAAGCAGAGAGTTCTGTGAATGGTAAGGCAGTTGTTGATGAGAGAGATCAGTGAAGAATAGCCAGACTGGTTCGAGCTGACAGAAAGACTACAGCAAGTCAGATAACCAATTGTGGTGAGCAGCAAAGCATCTCAAAATGCACAATATGTTGTGGTTTGAAAAAGAAGAAGATCACGTCCAGTTCATCTTGTATGAAGCAAACTGAGGCTGCACTGGGAACAGACTCACAGAAGCTAGATTGTTGGAAATTGGTGGTTGTGATAAAGGTAGTGTGTTGGTGTGGGGATTATTTTGTACACATTTTGGGTACATTAATACCAATCAATCATCAATTTAATTCCACAGACTAATTGAGTTTTTCTTGCTGACCTTGTGCATCATTTCACGGCCACAATTATCTTCTAAAAAACACATCCAGCATGATAATACACCAAGTTACAAAGCTAAGGTTTCAATAACATGTCAGTGAGTTCACTGTTCACTCTTCAGTTGGCCTTCAAAGTCACCAGATCTATAAACCTCCAGAACACCTATAGAGTATATATATAGAGTACAATACAAAAGTATTAAGCAGGTTTGAAATGCTGTAAATTGAGAACGCTTTTAAAAAATAAAATGTGTTCATATTTTTTATCAATGAACAAAATAGAAAGTAAATGAATTGGAAAAATAAATCTAAATCAAATCAATATTTGTCATGACCACCTGAAAAACCTATTTTTCTAGGTACACCTAAACACAGTTTATGAAATATCTTGGAGAGGATCATCTGTGATTCATGGTTAGTTGTACATGAAAATCCTTCTGTCTCTTCATGTAATCAAAGACAAACTTGATGACGTTGGGATCTGTGCGGGCTGAAACTATCACTTCCAAGACGCCTTGTTCTTCTTTATGCTGAAGATATTTCTTAATGACATGAAATACATTATGTTTGGGGGTCATTGCCCTTCTGCAGAATATATTAGGGGCCGATCAGACCCCTAGCTTATGGTACTGCACAATGGATAAGTATCTGTTTGGATTTCTCAGCATTGAGGACACAATTATTCCTGACCAAATCTCCAACTCCATTTGCAGAGATGTAGCCCCAATCATGCACAGAACCTCCACCATGCCTCACTGTTGAGACACTCATTATTGTACCACTTTATAACTCTTCTTCGAATAGCTTGTTTCCTGCTACAGCCAAATACTTCACATTTTGGCTCATCAGTCCAGAGCACCTCCTACCATTTTTCTGCACTTCAGTACTTATGTTTTCATGCATAGTTTAATCTCTTTATGCATAGTTAAGTCTCCATGTTGAAAGTATGGCCTTTTAGCTGCAATTCTTAAGTACATGGGTATACCTGGGTCCTGCAATTTTTGGCAGTTCTTTGGTAATGGAACTCCTGGACATCTGATGTCGAAGGGAAGCATTATGTGTCTTTCATCTGCTATATTAAGTTTCCTTGAAAGCCAAAAGTCTCAAAAGTGTCACACCAAATATTGTTATGGCTTATCTTCTGTTCGCTCCATTTGCATTTTATAAATTGTTAAAAAATAAAGTAAAATCTTTACATAATCTTTAAATAAAATCTTTTTAAAGCATTTTTACTTCACAGCATTTCTTCACACCCGCCTAAAACCTTTGCACAGTACGTCATATAAATGTAAACCCAGTCGCAAAACTAATCAAAATTCTACCCTCGTATTGTAGCGTCACTAACTCACACCAATTTGTTTATCAGTCCATCCATGAATCCATTCATAGACTGTCTACCTATATCAATCCAAATATTAATCAATCCTTATATGTTTCACTTATTCATCCACCATCCAACAAATCATCTATTCATCAATCTGTTTCGAACGTTTTGCAGCATTTCTAAAATTGCACTGAAATGCAGTGAGAAAAAAAAAGAAATTACCGACTCGGATTGACTCCAAAAGGATTTATTTATAGGTTGCAGTGTGTTGACACTGTGGTGAGGTGATAAATTTCTCTGCAGCTTTAAATAAAAGTAAAAGTAAAACAAACTCCTGAACACACACACCATCTAAACAAAGAACTTGCAATCACACTAAAATCCACACAACTAACACCACCATGATTACTGGGAGAGGAATGGAGGACACAAACAGGATAGACAAACAATGCACTCCATACAGACGGTGAAGGGAAAGAGAGCAGAACACAGAGGATTGACTGAGAAAAAGAACGGGTGAAGAAAAAGGAAAGGAAAGAGAGAAGAAATGAAGATGGAGAAATAAAATCAGGTAAGAAATGAATAAAGGAAAATAGAGGAAACGACAAAGAACCAAGTTGGTTTGAAACTTGCAAACTTCATCTGTGTTCAATGGAACTGATAATGACAGGGTAGCTTACATGGAACACACAAACACACACACACACAAACACACACACACACACACACACACACACACACACACACACACATACAAACACATTGTAATTGTGGCCAGATGCTCATGAATCTGTGTTTTCACGCATTTCAGAGGAAAAAAAAACAAACTGGGTCGATCAAAAATGACAGACACCTTCTGTCTCAGCTCACACACACTACACTATCCGTACACTATACGCCAGCAAACCTTCAATCTTTTCTATAAAGAATAAATAGGTCTCAGAAAAGTGAGTACACCCCTCACATTTTTGCAACCATTTTAGTAGATCTCAAGGGACAATACTATCGAAATTAAACTTGGATATATTTTAGAGTAGTCAATGTGCAACTCAAATAGCAGTATTAATTTACTACCCTCTAAAAATAACTCAACATACAGCCATTATTGTTCAAATAACTGCCAACAAAAGTAAATACACCCTAAGTGATAACAGCTATATGTCATGTAATTATGCAAAACCACATGTCCTATTCATCATGTTCATGTTTTTGTCTGCTTGACAGGACCATACAAATGTGTGGATCTTGTATTAGAGCAGTTACAATTTGGTGCTTTGAGTACAATTCTCTCATACTGACCACTGAATGTTCAACATGGCACTTCAGGGCAAGGACTTTCTGAGGATCTTAGAATTAGAATTGTTGCTCTCCACAAAGTACAGTGGCCAGGGTCATACAGAGGTTTACCAATACGGGTTCCACTCGGGAACCTGCCTCGCAAGGGTCCATCAAAGAAGTTGAATCCTCGTGCTGTGCGTCAGGTGCAGAAGCTGCTTCAAAAAACAGACGCATGAGTGCTGCAGCATTGCTTTAGAGGTTGCAAAAGCAGAAGGTCCACTTGTCAGTGCTCAGAACATACGCCGCACACTGCAACACATCAACAACTTGTCCAAAAGAATGAATTACTTTAACTATGTCCTGTGGTCTGATGAGACTAAGATAAACTTGTTTGGCTCAGATGGTGTCCAGCATGTGTGGCGATGCCCTGGTAAGGAGTACCAAGAAAATTGTGTCTTGCCTAGTCAATAATGGTGGTGGTAGCATCATGGTCTGGGGCTGCATGTGTGCTGCTGGTACTGAGAAGCTGCGGTTTATTGAGGGAAACATGGATTCCAACATGTACTGTGACATTCTGAAGCAAAAACATGATGCTATCCCTTTAGAAACTGGGCCGAACCTCTGTTTAAAAAATGACTACCCCAAACACAAAGATGACAACTGCCTTGGTTAGGAAGCTGAAGGTAAAGGTGACAGAGTGGCCAAGTATGTCTCCAGACCTGTACACTAGTGAGCACCTGTGTGGCATCCTTCAACCAAAGTTGGAGAAGCACCATGTGTCTAATATCCAACTCCGTGATGTCATTATGGAGAATGAAGAGGATCCCAGCAACAACTTTGGTGAATTTCATGTCCAGGAAGATTAAGGCAGTGCTAGATAACAATGGGGCTCACACAAAATATTGACAATTTGGACACTGTTTTGACATGTTCAGTTCTCTTGCCAGTTATTTACACAATAATGGCTATATGTTGAGTTCACTCCAGGAATGGCCAGTGCCTTCCTGTAGCCTAAAACGCAAAGGTGCTTTCGGTCATCATGGCCTGTTATGCTCAAGGCATTTCTTTCTGCTGACCTTTGTCAGGTTTTGTCAGGCCCCTCTGTCTTTCGACCAAACTGTGCTCTTACACACCAGGAAGGGACTGGTCAGTCTGGCGGTATTGAACACTCGTTTCCAAAGCGTTGTCGATGCAGCTTGAGTTCCTGAAAGGAGTTACGTATATAACCATGGTTATACAAGACACTGCTTCTCCAGGCCACTCTGCCAGCATCCCTGCAGCACTTCTTTCCCATTTTAGAAGCTAGCACCAGCTTCCCTCAATGTGCTTTTATAGCTTCCTGGTCGTGACATCACCACACTTTTCATTGGACGGATTACATACGTGATTCAGAGCATGGACAATGCGGAAGCGTTACCAAAGCATTGTTGATGCAGCGTCTCGTTCCCGCAGGGAACCATGGCTACATATGTAACTTGGAGACGATGTTCATCAATTGAGTTCTGATATTCCCTTTAGATCTGGCTGGCATCCAAAATTCACAAGAATGACTTACACATCTGATTATTGCATTCAAACTTTTTCAAAATTGCACACGCAAATATACCGATCTGTGCCGTTAATATTACCCGCTCCATTCTCAGACAAGCCTTAATACAAGAACGATGTAATTACATCCTTGCTCCTGTGTGATACAGAGTAGAGAGAGGCAGACAGAAATCTTCCTGTCATACAGTATCTACACACACACACACACACACACACACACACACACACACACACACACACACTGCATTGAGAATCTGGTTCTCTATCTACACACACAAATACACACACACACACATACACACACACGTACTGCATTTAGCATCTGCACAAGCACACAAGCACACACAAAGGTACCATGTTGAAATGCACTATTACCACCCTGTTACAGTGCAAACTCGTTGCACTGCTACATTCAGAATTTTATCATGTATTATGGCTATCAAACTCACAGAGGAACTCAAATAATGTAAAAATAATGTAAAGAATAAAAAAAAAAATTATTCTCCAATATAATAAAAGAACGCTCACAAATGGCTGCAAGTAGCTTTACTATAAAATCACCCGATTGAGGTCCTAATTTTATCAGGGGGTGATGCAACTATCCTTCCACAAATAGACAGGACAGAAGGACAGATAGATAGAACTTTGTCATTGCATAGACAAGGTACCCAGCAACGAAATACAGTTTAGCATCTACCAGAATTGCAAATAGTAGCAACTGTGCAAATTAATAAGTGCAGATAATGTAAGTATATGTAGAGCATGTAATATATATATATATATATATATTTAAATATATGTACAGCAAATAAATATAAAGGCGATAACAGTGAAGAAATGTGGGTACACTGTTGAAAAAGTACAAGTAAAAGGTTTTAAGGCCTTAAAAGAAATGTGCAAAAGCTGATAAAGTACACAAAATATATGTACACGTATATGTGAAATAGTAGGCAGGATGTACAGTATGTAAGGTATATATAGATACACATACATATAAATAAAATATTAGTGCAGATGTATGTAAGGCACAATATGTGTAGAGAAAGAGAGGTATACACATTTGTAATATACAATATGTACCATTTGTACAATATGTACAGTTTACAGTTTGTGACTGAGTTTGTTACTGTGCAGACATCTGCTGTGGTGAAGGTGCTCAATGGCAGGCAATAGGGAGCATTGGGAGGTTTTGACCAGCCTTTGCAGGGTTTTACGTTGACACACATACATTAATGTATTTGGTGCAGCAGTAAAAACTTTGTAGAATTCCTGGGGACCGATGAGTTTTATTAAAACTCCTAAAGAAGTACTGGCATTGTTGTGCCTTCCTAACCAGTGCTGAAGCATTCTGGTGCCAGGACAGATCCTCAGAAATGTGAACTCCAAAGGACTTAAAGCTGGAGACCCTCTCTACCTCAGTCCCATTGATGTAGACTTGGGAGTGCCTCCTGTCTTCCAAAGTCCACAATGAGCTCTTTATTCTTCATGGCATTGAGGGTCAGGTTGTTGGTGGCACACCACGTTGTCAGGCTTCGGATCCCTTCCCTGTAGGCTGATTCGTGGTCGCTGCTGGTCTGGCCGATCACGGTGGTGTCCTCTGCATACTTAATTAAGATGTTGCTGTTATGTAGAGGAGCAAAGTCATGTGTGAACTGGGAGTAGTGGGCTCAGAACACAACCTTGAGGCATGCCGGTGTTCAGAATGGGGGTTGAGGATACCTGTTTGACCAACCTAAAAGACTGACGTCTGTATGTGAGAACGTCCAGAATCCATCTGCAAGTAGGGGTGCAGATACCCAGGTCACTGAGCTTAGTAAACAGTACAGTGGTGAGGACTGTATTGAACGCAAAACTAAAGTCAATTAACAGAATTCTGATGTAGGTGTTGTTTTAATTCAGGTTGGTGAGAGCTGAATAAAGAGCCATAGAAACTGCAGCCTCTGTCTACCTGTTCGGGCGATAGGCAAACTATGTGGGTCCAGCGTAGGTGGTAGGCCCCGCAGTGAGGTGATTCAGAAGACTTCTCTCAAAGCACTTCATAACAATAGGGGTGAGTGCAACTGGGTGAAAATCATTCAGGCATTCTGCAGCTGAATGCTTAGGCACTGGTATGATGGCTGTAGTCTCCAGGCATGTAGGAACCGTGGCTTGGGCTAGTGACAGGTTGAAAATGTCATTGAAGACCTGTGCCAGTTGTCCAACACATGAGAACATGTCCCGGTATGCCATCCAGACCAGCTGCCTTGCATGCATCCACTCTGCTAAATGCTGAATAGACATCTGTTGTTGAGAGTGACAGTGGACTGTAAGCAAAAGAAGAGTCAGCAATGTGGTGAAATGTCCTATGCCTTGATCAAAAAGAGCAAAAAAGTGATTGAGTTCGTCCGGTAGGAAGGCACTGCTGGTTGGTAGAGTTGTGGTGTTGATTTGTAGTCTGTAATGGTCTGGATGCCATTTCACATGGGCTCAGAGTTGTGGAAGTTCTTTTATATAGAGTTTGTATGAGTGTTTGGCTCTCGTAATACCCCTGGTGCATTTTACTGTCCTCACTCTCATTGGTAGGTTATTATATTTTCTTTTCCCACAGGAAATTATTTATTTGCATATCTTAACAACGTAGGATGCTGGGGTTAGATCATAGAGTCAGCCACTTTACAGCAACCCAAGAGCACAGAGGGTTAAGGGCCTTGCTCAAGATCCCCAAAAGTGGACGATACCAGGTCTTAAACCCCCGACCTTCCAATCAGTACCCCAAAGTCTTAACCAATCAGCTTGTTCTACTTTCCTCACTCTTATTGGTAGATTGATTATGTGTGCTCTACTTTCTTTACTCCCATTGATAGACGGATCACGTTCGGTCTTCTGTCTTCACTCCTATTAGAAGTCATTCCACCGATGCAAAAAGTTTTAAATAGTTACAGCTGTAGATTCATTCTTTATTTGTGACTTAACATTGAGACAAATAAGTATAAAGATTATTTCGTTTCCTTTTATTGTGAGCACTTGACATTGACTCAGAGAGTTATAATTGTCCTGTTTGAAAAACAACGCATAAATAAACCAGTGACTCTTAATTAAAACAGTGTGTGTGTCTGTGTGTGTGTGTCTGTGTGTGTGTATGTGTGTGTGATAAATACATCCTTACAACTAGTAATTAAGGAATAAAATTAATATAACACACATTATAATTGAGTTATGATTAAACACTTTGCCTGTTAATGTTTCAGTGAATTACAATCATTTTCAGCTGCTCTGAACAAAGAAATAATACTATAAAAAGAAAGTGAAACAAAGAATGCAATTACATGCAAATAAATAGCACTGGAGTGTGATTAAGTTTACTACCAAATAATTCAATAATAAAATAACTGAACAGTTACGCTCAGTTGGACAAAAGTATTGGGAAACCTGACCTTTTCAGCCATATGTTGTTCTTCCCCAAACTGTTTGAGGCACACAATTAAACAGAATGTCGTTGAATCCGGTAAAATTAAATTTTCCTTTTACTTGAACTAGGAGAGCTAAAACTGTTCCAGCATGACAGAACCCCTGTGAACAAATACAGCTCCGTGAAGATATGATTTACATAAGTTAGAGTGGAAGATCTGTTAAAGAACTTTCAACCCTTTTAAACACATGTGGGATTATTTGGAACACTGCACCCCAGGCCTCCTCACCTACATCAGTACCTGACTTTACTAACACCCTTGCGGCTTGAATGAGCACAAATCTTTACAACCACACTCCAAAATATTGTGGAACATCTTCCCAGAAGAGTGAAGATTATTATGTTGGAAAAAGAGGACTGCATGTGAAACGAGGTTTTATGCTCAGATGTCCACATATGTTTGTAAATTGTTTGCATATTTGTCACACTTTAATGTTTCAGATCATCAAACTAATTTAAATATTAGTAAAAGCGCTGTGGAGGAATTTTGGTCCACTCATCTATGCAGAATTGCTGTAATTCAGCCACATTGGAGGGTTTTCGAGCATTAAACGCCTTTTTAAGGTCATACCACAACATCCCAATTGAATTCAGGTCAGGACTTTGACTAGGCCACTAAAAAGTCTTTATTTTGTTTTTTTCACCCATTCAGAGGTGGACTTGCTGGTGTGTTTTGGATCATTGTCCTGCTGCAGGACCCAAGTTCGCTTCAGCTTGAAATAACAAACAGATGGTCAGACATTCTACTTCAGGATTCTTGGTTCCATGTATCATAGCAAGTCTCCCAGGTCCTGAAGCAGCAAAACAGCCCCAGACCATCACACTACCACCACCATATTTGACTCTTGGTATAATGTTCTTTTTCTGAAATGCGGTGTTACTTTTACACCAGACGTAATGGGACACACACCTTCCAAAAGGTTTAACTTTTGTCTTGTCAGTCCACAGAGTATTTTTCCAAAAGTCTTGGGATTATTAAGATGTTTTTGGGAAAAAACTGAGATGAGACTTTATGTTGTTTTTGCTCAGCAGCGTTTTTTGTTTTGGAACTCTGCCATGCAGACCATTTTTGCCCAATCTCTTTCTTATGGTGGAGTCATGAACACTGACCTTAACTGAGGCAAGTAAAGCCTGCAGTTTTGTGGATGTTGTTGTGGGGTTTTTGTGACCTCTTGGATGAGTCGTCCCCGTGCTTTTGGGGTAATTTTAGTTGGCCAGCCACTCCTGAGAAGATCCCTGTTCCATGTTCCATGTTTTTGCCATTTGTGAATAATGGCTCCCACGGTGGTTCGCTGGACAGTCTCTTTCTTATGGTGGAGTCATGAACACTGACCTTAACTGAGGCAAGTAAAGCCTGCAGTTCTTTGGATGTTGTTGTGGGGTTTTTGTGACCTCTTGGATGAGTCGTCCCCGTGCTTTTGGGGTAATTTTAGTTGGCCAGCCACTCCTGAGAAGATCCCTGTTCCATGTTCCATGTTTTTGCCATTTGTGAATAATGGCTCCCACTGTGGTTCACTGGAGTCCCAAAGCTTTAGAAATGGCTTCATAACCTTTTCTAGACTGATAGATCCCAATTTCTTTCTTTCTCATTTGTTTCTGAATTTTATTAGATCTTGGCATAATGTCTAGATTTTGAGGATCTTTTGGTCTACTTCATTTTGTCAAGCAGGTCCTATTTATAAAATGTCTTGATTGTGAACAGGTGTAGCAGTAATCAGGCCTTGGTGTGGCTAGAGAAATGAAAACTGATAAACAGGGGATAAACAGGTTTTAACAGGGGGCAAACACTTTTTCACACATTGCCATGTAATTTTGTTTTTGCTCAATTATAAAAGCCTTCATTTGAAAACTGCATGTTGTGTTCACTTGTGTTATCTTTTACTAATATTTAAATTAGTGGGATGATCTAAAACATTAGTTTAACAAACATGCAAAAAAAAAAAAGATATCAGGACCACACCACTGTTTATTGTTAAATGGTTTAACTGGCATGTGCTCTAAATCAGGGCCAGTGAACAGCCCTATACTTCAAATTTCTTGTGTATTACTTCTATGTATTAAACCAGAGCTGTAGAAAGGCACATCCAGTGCTAGAGAAAAGTTGGGAAAAGCTTATTTACGATTGTTTTGCAAAACTGCAAAATGGGTAATTTTACAAAAAGAAAAACCAAACACACATTGACAGGATTGTGTGTGAAGTATAGCCAGCTCATGGCCTCAACAGGGTTACTGAGATATTTTTGGATTTTCCAGTAAGTGTGTTTGTGTGTGTGTGTGTGTGTGTGTGTGTGTGTGTGTGTGTGTGTGTGTGTGTGTGTGTGTGTGCACGCAGCTGAGAATCAGAAGAGGCGCTTAATGTTGATCTGTCTCTAATGGTGGGCTGATGCACCCTTTTCCTCATACATCCACGCAAATAAAAGTACACACTCACACACACACAGACACACACACACACACACACACACACACACACACACACACATTCTACTCAGTTTGTTTTCCTCACAAATACATAATAAGACGTGGCCACTGAACAAATGTAAAGCAGTGCATTTGATTAATTACACTAAATATAAGCTGTGGGAGGAAATACACACTACTGTACGTTGTAATGAATTCCAAACTGTCTATTTCTGCCCCCTTTATCACATCCTCTCTTTATCCACATCACGACTTTCACACCTCATACACAAACACCCTTTATTATGAAACCTAGGAGTGCAGAAATATAACATTCACATTGAAACAGGTGGGTAAAATCTGACTACTGGCACTGAAAGTGGTCTGGTCTGTTCTTGACACTCTTCCAGACACTAATCAGCTCCAGCAGGGAAACAGAGCAGCTCCGCGGCTGTGTTCCAAATGTCTTTCTACTTACTATTCTAGGAAATAGTGTAAGTGTTTGGTAATGGACAGAGTTTTGTAAAATCTGTTCATCATTCTGTCAAATTAACATCATCACATTTAGGGCTGGAACAATTGCTCTGGTAACTCAAGTAGTTATAATACAAAAAGCATCAAGGCAGATTATTTTTGTATTTTAATTAATCGATGCTTCGTTTAACTTCACAAAAGCACAGTGTTTCCACACGGACCATTATTCCTGATACACCGCCCGTTAATCTCTAGTGCGCTTTGGACAGGTAAACACAAAAGCTGCTGCAGAATAAATAATGGAAGAACGGAGAGAAAACAGCGAGGGGCAAAGGAGAAGATTCACGCCAAAGAAAACAACAAAAGTTTCCAAAGTTTAGGATAGTTTCGAACTAAAACATAAAGAAATCACCATACAGTATGTTTAGCTTTTTTAAAGTAATTTGAAATGAATTTGTATATTTTCATTCATGTTTTTGTATTTTGATGTAATATATCAATGAAATGCACTAAATTGTAGTAATAGTTTTTAACACAATAAATCGGAATAATCGTTGGAAATCTCGATTACTAAAATAATTGAAAGCTTCAGCCCTAATCACATTAATACTTTGCCATCATCAGTTCACTGTAGACACTGTAGACTCAAACCACCTACCCAACTAACCATGCCTCATTTTTAAACACCTCTGTGTATTATGGGTATTCTGTATATATTGATTGGACACTGAGCTATTTCAGTACAAGGTTTCCATGATATTCTATACTATTGGTTCTACAAAATGGCTGACTTCCAGTAATATATTTGATTATTCCACTAAAAGGTAGTGTACATCATAGCTAACATTAATTCTTCATCAAACACATTCATTTCCAATGAAACCCCAACATATCAAACACTATTGGTCTCGATTAAAAATGTTCCTTCAGACACCAATATTCTCCAACTTCAACATTTGTCCCCAAACACCACCATTTTTCTTTAGACAGATTTTAATCAAACTTCAACATTTTCCAACAAACGCAAACATTTTGCATCAGACACCACCAGTCTCCATTAAAAATCCAACAAACTTAAAAAAAAAAAAAACACAACATTGTTTCTCATATTCCAACATTTGTCTTAGAACGCAAATATTTTTCTCTCAGATGTCAACATTTTCCTCTTAGACACCAACAATTTCCTCTCAAACTCCAACATTCTCCTCTCAAACACCAGCGTTTTTCCTTTAAAACCAAGATTGTTCCTCATACGCCAACGCTATCCTCTCAGCCAACAATGTTGTTCCTCATACTCCCAACGTTTTCCTTTTAGACACCAAAATTCTATATTAAACAAGAATAAACTAGTTTTCCATTTTCCAACGATCCACTGTAAACATCAGCATTCCTCACCAAACATTTTTAAACATGCACCAAACAACAAATTCCAAAAGAGCCATCAAAAACCAATAACCATCTATAGCACTATAAATAAAAAAACATTAAACAACCACTGCCAAACCTTTGTCAGGAAATTGCAACATTTCCATCAATTACTATCATTTACCAAAACACACAATCATGCTCCATCCAACATCAACATTTCAAGAAATAATTACAGATCAAATGAAAACCAAAAATGGGTAAGAAAAATGTTAGAAATTTCAGAACAATTACAAACAAGAGAAAGGCACAGCACAAACTGGAACCAAGACCAAATGAGGGAGAGAGAGAGTGAGAGAGAGAGAGAAAGAGAAAGAGAAAGAGATTGAGACAGTGGATGTCTGCCTTCCAGTAATGAGTCTTCAAGAGCCGAAAAGACATAATGACCACGTGATTAGCCACTATAATGCTGCATCAGCAGCTCCTGATTAAACACCATTTTCAGGACATTGACCCCCAGGGGCCTCTGACAGCCCCAAAGTTGACAATGCAGATAGAAATTTGGCTTCCAATATGTTGTAGTGCAACTCCTCACCCTTGCTATGAAACATTTACTTACTTATTTTAATTGTAAGCTACAGTATATGTTAAATCTGTAGACAATTTAGCATCCTGTTTTCACCAGGGCTCTAGTGTTATTAAACATCGCTTTCAAGCTAGCTGGAAATGTTTATGCAGTAGTAAAGAACACACAAGTTTCACACTCCTAAAAAATACAACTCTGGTAAGCTCCTGACTCGCAAAAACAGAGCAAAACTTTTATATTCTGTGGAAAAGCAATTTGTTTTTCCATCACTTTTGCCTAGTGTTAGTAGCAGCCATCATAAAATGTGATACTCCTACACATTTGATCCTATTTTTGTAGCATTTAAACTGTACTTTATATAATAAAGTTTTTTGTACTTGATATAAATGATAAACAGAATATTTTTTTCTAGATAACATTTTAATATAAGGATACATTGTATAAGTACATAAGAATAAGTACATGATTTTTTTGTTCTAGATATTGATACATTATATTGATACTTCCTGGCTCTAAATAAATTGTCTTTCATAGATTATTATTGGGAATTGGTGGTGTGTCATTTGTTTCCTTACATCAGGCTAGACATTTGTTTCTCACCTCGCTAGCTAGCCTTTTCTTTCAGTTCAGTGTTGATTGCTTTTCCAGGTTACTGTAGAACCTCTTATTGATATTTTCCTGAAGCACGCTTTGCAGTCTGCTTTGCTTTGATTCCTATAATCAATCATAAACTACATTCAACATTGCTGTCAATTCATTCAGCCTGGCTTACATTACTTTTCAAAGAATAAACGATTGGGGAATCAGACCCAATCCAATCCAAACCCAAATTTGCACATGTCCAAACCATCTCAATCTGGCCTCTCTTACCTTGTCTCCAAAACGTTCTACATGCACGGTCGCTTTAATAAACTCGTTTCTAAACCTCTCCATCAGCTCTGCTACCTCCTGCTCCACCTCCTGTCTTTTACCTCAATGCAACTGTCTCTAAACCATACAATATCGCAGGTCTCCCCACAGTCCTATAAACTTTCCCTTTCACTCTACCCTGACTGCACTCTTTTCTTTACTTCTCTAACACACTTTCCATTACTTTACACTGTTGACCACAAGTACCTGAACTCCTCCCCCTTCTCCACCTCTTCTCCCTGCAACCGCACAACCCCACTGCCCTCCTGCCCTGCACTCTGTCTTACTCCTACTGACTTTATTCCCCTTCTCTCCAGCGCGTACCTCCACCTTTCCAGGCTCTTCTCCACCTGCTCTCTGCTCTCAACACAAATCACAATATCATCCGCAAACATCATAAACCACGAAGACTCCCGTCTAACCTTGTCCATCAACCTGTCCATCACCACTGCAAACCGGAAAGGGCTCAGAGCTAATCCTTGATGCAGTCCAGCCTCCACCTTGAACCAGTCTGTTGTTCCTACTGCACACTCCACTGCTGTCACACTGTCCTCATACATGTCCTGCACCACCCTCACATACTTCTCTGACACACCTGACTTTCTCATACAATACCACAACTTCTCCTACTGTTGCTCACAAATGGTCACCTCTTCTCTTAGCCTGCCTTCCACTACTCTTTCCCACAACTTCATGATGTGACTGATCAACTTTATTCCACTGTAGTTACTGCAGGTCTGCACATCTCCCTTATTCTTAAAGATCGGTACCAGCACACTCCTTCTCCATTCCTCAGGCATCCTCTCACCTTCCAAAATCTTGTTAAACAATCTTGTTAAAAACTCCACTGCCATCTCTCCTAAAAATCTTCATGCTTCTAACGGTATGTCAACTGGTTCATTTGTCTTCATCCTCTTAATAGCTGCTCTCACTTCCTCCAGTCCTTTTCCACACCATCCAACCGTTTTCATTTTCCTCGTTCATCAGCTGCTCAAAATACTTCCTCCATCTTCTCAGCACACTCTCCTTACTAGTCAACACATTTCCATCTCCATCCTTTATTGCTCTAACTTGCAGCACATCCTTCCCAGCTCAGTCCCTCTGCCTGGCCAATCGGTATTAATCCTTTTCTCCTTCCTGAGTGTCCAACTTCTCATACAGCTCCTCATATGCATTTTTCAAGTCAAGTCAAGTCAAGTTTTTTTTGCCTTTGCCACATCCCTCTTTACCTGCTGCCGCATCTCCTTGTACTCCTGCCTACTTTCTCATCTCTCTGCTGATTCCAGTTCTGTTTTGCCAACCTCTTTCTCGTTATGCTCTCCTGCACTTCCTCATTCCACCACCACATCTCTTTGTCTTCCTTTCTATTTCCAGATGTCATGCCAAGTACTTTTCTAGCTGTCTCTCTTACCACTTCTGCAGTAATTGGCCAATCATCCAGCACCTCTTCAACAACACCAAGCCCCTGTCTGACCTCTTTCCTGAATCTCATACTACAGTCTTCCTCCTTCAGTTTTCACCATCTTATTCTTCTTTCAGTCCTTACTCTCCTCCTCTTCTTCTTTACCTCCAAAACCATCCTACAGACCACCATCCGATGCTGTCTAGCTACACTGTCCCCATGCCAACACCTTACAGTCTCCAATATATCACATATGGATGCATCTCCTATATAGAACAAAGTCAACCTCCACTCTTTTACATCACCCTATGATCATCCTTCTTCTTAAAATAAGTGTTCACCACTGCCATTTCCACCCTTTTAGCAAAATCTACCACCATCTGCCCTTTAATATTTCTCTGCTTACATCCATACCTACCCATCACCTTCTCACCACCTCTGTTTCCTTCATCAACATGCCCACTGAAATCTGCCCCAATCAACAATTGTTCTTTTCTACATACACTTTCTAACACTTCATCTAACTCACTCCAGAATTTTTCCTCCTCCTCCATCTCACAACCCACTTGTGGAGACTCGGCACTGATGACATGTATCATTACCCCTTCAACTTCCAGTCAACAACTCTCTTCACCTTCACTAAACTGTACGCTTCCCTCAGGCTCACCCGTACACTCTTTCTCTTTTCATCCACACCATGATAGCACAGTTTAAACCCCCCTCCAATGTTCCTTGCCTTACTCCCTTTCCACATGGTCTAATAAACACACAGCATATCTACCTTTTTCCTCTTCATCATATCAGCTACCTCTCTCCCTTTATAAGTCATAGTACCAATATTTAAAGTGCCCACCCAAACCTCCACTCTCCTACATTTCTCCTTTTTCTGCCGTCTCTGTAGATGTCTTCCTCCTCTCCTTCTTCTCCTTCGACCAACAGTAGCCTAATTTTCACCGATACCCTTTTGGCTTTAAGTGTTCTGTATTGTTTAAAGACTATTATCCCTCTCTTGATATCACCCAAATGAGGATGGGTTTCCCTTTTGGGTCTGGTTCCTCTCAAGGTTTCTTCCTCATAACATCTAAGAGAGTTTTTCCTTGCCACAGTCACCATGACTGCTCATCAGGGATAAATGCACACCGTTCACCTTAACTGTTAAATTCTTTAAAGTTGCTTTGAGACAATGTCTGTTGTGAAAAGCGCTATAGAAATAAACTTGACAATACCTGTGGCGGTAACCCCAACCTCCACCGATCCGGTATCAAAGTCTGATTCGTGATCCGCAACCCTAATAGCTGGGTTTACATCCCTAATATACATATTGCCAAATATTATTCAATATCTGTTTTGTTTTACATTTAAAACCTTATTAACAGTAAAAATCTAAATATTTGTAATGACCTTTTGGGCCCAACAGTCTGCAGTAAAAACTACAAGTGCAGCTTTTATAACTGCTGTGCTGGTAAGACACAAATAGCAAACATCTGATGTGTGCAAATGAGACAGAAGCATTTTTTTTTTTTAGAAAGCCTGAGCAAAAATATTATCTAGATACTTGATGTATTTTTTATAATTTATTAAAAAAATATATTCTACCGCACTACCGTCTGACAACTAAATAAAAACAAACATGTTCTTCCTATCTTATCCAATGGAAATATGTATCTTCATTCATCCCAAAAGTGTTCAATAGGATCTATAGCAGGTCACTCAAGATCTTCATGATGCTGGCTTTGTGCAAGGGGTCATTGTGATGCTGAAACAGGTTCGTGAAGGGAAAATGTCATGATTCCGCATCTAAACACCTTCTATACAATTGTGTGCGTCCATCTTTGTGGTAACAACCACATAAGGCTGGAAAGTTAGATGTTACTTACTTGTATTGAGAGAATGTACTATAATACAATCGTTTATTTTGTTTCCTCACAACCTATTCTACTCTTACACACATATGCATGCACATATATATTATGTGGAGTAAGATGGTGCCTTTGGTGCTTTCAATCCCTCGCATCGATACAATGGAGCTTTTGTTTAACGCTGCAACTGTATCCGTGTTTAAATAAAGAAACGTAGCACAGAAACACACTGCCCTGCTGGATGCCTGTAAAATTGTGTTTATTTTCATCAGTGATTAAACCCTAATGCAACTTTCTCTCCAGCTGATCCATATTTATTCATGAACAATTTATTTAAACCTGACCCAGGTCCTTTTTTTTTTTTTTTTTGCCGTATGAGGACTCCTCATATCATAAAATCCCAAAATAGACAAGTTCGTCTCTCAGGTCTGGCTCGGAGCCAACACATCGCACGGTTCACAGCAGTGTGTCTTTCATCTCGCTTCCTCTTATCTTCGCTTCTGCATCCCATCACATACACATACACCAGCTTAGGCTCACTCTTTCACTACACTGACCTGCATTTCCAATCTGGCTTCTTGTTTAGTGAACTTTTTTTTTTTTCAATGGGAAGTTTAAAGGTCCTTTTTGGTGTTCTGTACACGAATATGATGTATGCTTTAGTAACATAGAGCCACAAAAGAGAAAGCGCAATGGTTTCCTATAAATCTTTTTTTTTTGACCCCAGGACTATTTTAAATTTCTGTCATCAATTTGACGAACACCCTGTAATCTAGCTGTATCAGCAGAAAAACGCACACTTGATATAATAATGAAGACCCTTGAGCAACAATCGACACTATATGGCCACAGGATTGTGGATAGCTAACCATCTCACCCAAATGTATTTCCTCCTCAAACTATATCAAAATTGGAAGCTCACAACTATCTAATCTGTCGCTGCAACATGGGTTGCCAAAGTTAGTGAGAAAGAACTAGAGAGTCCCAACAGGGCCCTGACCGCCCCCCCCCCCAAAACACTTTTGGGATGAACTAGAAAAGGGGTTATGTGGCCCCCACAGGGCCCCGCCCCCCCCCCCAACCCCCCCCCCCCCCAAAAAAAAAACTAACACTTTTAGGATGAACTAGAAAAGGGGTTATGTGGACTATGAGCTATGGCCTTGAGCCAAATGCACTAGTCCTTGTCATCCACCTTCACTGACTGATCAAATGAATACTCTTGTAGTTACATTTTCTTTACAATTGGAGACCATATAAGGTCCATAAAGTTACTGAGCAATTGGATTTTGGCTGTAATTAATATAACCAGTCTACTACAATAGCTCAGGACCACAGGTTGCGTGGCTAGTTCTGCATTTAAGCGCCTGTTTTTGAATGCCTTGAGAATGATGGAACTGTAATGAATTAACCTTGGATGCCACCCAGATGAGGACAGGTTCCTTTCTGAATCCGGTTCCTTTTAAAGTTTCTTCCTCATGCCATCTCATGAAGTTTTCCTTGCCACGGTGTCCACTGGCTCGCTCATTAGGGACAAATGCACAATTATAAAAAACAATTTCTAAAATCAAAAATGAAATTTTAATTTGAATATAGGTGTTTTAGTCATGTTTTGGTACATATTCAACACACAACCATGCACAGCTTTATTGATTCTCCAAACTTTTAATGGATTACCCACTAAACTCAATAGATCTCAATGAAGTAAACTTTTTTTTATTAATTATAGAAACACTGTAACTGCTACAAGATCAGCAGACATCTAAACCCTGACAGAAGACATTAGAATTAATTCCATATTCCTATTGAACACTATTGTACCACTGCTGCTTGTGGACCATGACAATAGTGAGCTCTCAAACTATAGCTCAACACCGAACCGCATTTTCATAAGAATTTACTGAGTCAGTACTTCATTATTGAGTACCTTTAGGAGCATAGCGGTATTTTGAGAATAGCATGCCACTGCATTTACCGGTATTACTGCATGTGTGTAAGACTGAGGATTATGTCCTTATTATTTTCTGATGCTGAAGTTTTTTAGACTAACCCGTAACGCTGTTGCCAAAAAAAATAAAAAAGCACGAGTTTTGGAAACCTGTCTGTGCTTATATGATTTCTGTTGCAACTGGAGTTAGCGAGCTCTCCCTTCACCCAGACTCAACACGTTACGTCTTGTATCTAAACAGTAGCCTATCAAGAAAGTCATTGTTTACTGTCTTCCTCCTTCATTTCACAACAATTTCTCTCGGGAGTTTATCTTTTGGCATCGTCTGGCGTAAAGTTTCTTCCTCATGCCATCTCATGAAGTTTTCCTTGCCACGGTGTCCACTGGCTCGCTCATTAGGGACAAATGCACAATTATAAAAAACAATTTCTAAAATCAAAAATGAAATTTTAATTTGAATATAGGTGTTTTAGTCATGTTTTGGTACATATTCAACACACAACCATGCACAGCTTTATTGATTCTCCAAACTTTTAATGGATTACCCACTAAACCCAATAGATCTCAATGAAGTAAACGTTTTAAATTAATTATAGAAACACTGTAACTGCTACAAGGTCAGCAGACATCTAAACCCTGACAGAAGACATTAGAATTAATTCCATATTCCTATTAAACACTATTGTACCACTGCTGCTTGTGGACCATAACAATAGTGAGCTGTCAAACTATTGCTCAAAACCGAACCGCATGTTCATAAGCATTTACTGAGTCAGTATTTCATAATTGGGACTATAAAGCGCACCCATATATAAGCCGCACCCACTGAATTTTACAAATCTTTTTATTTTTAACATAAATAAGCCGCACCTGTCTATAAGCCTGTCTATAATGTACTTTACACAGGATTTAACGAAAGACACGTTACACAATAAACGAGTAAAATATGTTGCGCTTCCTTAGCGGTATTTTGAAAATAGCATGCCACTGCATTCATGTGTGTAAGACTGAGGATTATGTCCTTATTATTTTCTGATGCTGAAGTTTTTTAGACTAACCCGTAACGCTGTTGCCAAAAAAAAATTAAAAAGCACGAGTTTTGGAAACCTGTCTGTGCTTATATGATTTCTGTTGCAACTGGAGTTAGCGAGCTCTCCCTTCACCCAGACTCAACACGTTACGTCTTGTATCTAAACAGTAGCCTATCAAGAAAGTCATTGTTTACTGTCTTCCTCCTTCATTTCACAACAATTTCTCTCGGGAGTTTATCTTTTGGCATCGTCTGGCGTTTATGTAAGGTGCGTTTTTTTCGTTTCCGTTCGGAACTTTCATCGGTCTAATGTTATGTCGCTTAGTTTTTTGGCTTGAAGTTTGTGAAACCGAGAAAAACCCAAGAAAAATTCATAAATTAGTCGCTTCGTTGTTTAAGCCGCGTGGTTCAAAACGTGGGAAAAAAGTAGAGGCTTATAGTCCGAAAAACATGGTATTACAAATTTTAAGATCATAAGAATCACATAGGTTTATTTTAGAGGTTTAGACCTTGTTACTGGCAGGGTTTAGATCTTCTTACTGTACTGAAGGTGTGCTAGTTAGTAAAGTAGTAAATGACCAAGCTTCAGATCCTTTCTCCTGTATTTTATTACTTGAGTTTTTTTTTTTTTTACAGTTAACTACAATACTCCTCAACACAGACATTAAGATGATGTTCAGGAATCCCCAAGCCCTAGTTTGTTGTATTTTGCAACTGCTAGACCTCTTTACCAAAATCAGGTAGTTTGAACATATCACAAATATTGCTCCCACAGAAATTTTACATCGATTAAAAAATGTGACTAATGACTTATAAAGCACTGAAAGATCCTGCCCCAGAGTGCCTGGGCAATTGGTACCTAGAATTATTATGACAACAGCAGGAGGGAGAGTCTTTTCTTACAAAGCCTACAGCAATGCCCTAGCCATCTAATTAGGGTTCATGACTTAGACACAGTGTCAGTCTTTTTATCCAACTTGAAATTTTATTTGCAGAGTCAGGCATTTTGTTTAATTGCTTTTCTCTTAAAGGTGCAGATCTGTGGGTTCATGGGCACAAGTGTTGGTAAACTGGGATTATTTAAGCTTGATGATTTTAGATCTGCTGGCGTAATCATAAAGACGGTCCTGTGCTCATTCCAAGATTCCTATTCCCAATATGCCGATACTGAACATCAACACACTTAGTACAGCTTGCCTTTACTAACGTGCTGTATTATACTGCTTGGAGAAAAAAAAGACAGAGGTTCTGTTTTACTTCCTTCCTACATCGCAGGAAGTTTGTCCTTTCTACTGTCACCTCTGACATTAGGATCTATATCCGGATTTCTGTACAGCTGCTTAGTGACAATGTCTATTGTTAAAACAAATTTGGATCTAATAGAACTGAATAACATGTTTGACTACCAAATCCTTCCAAAAGCTATATTTTTTCTAGTTTATTCTATTATTATTATAGGTGTGCTCCAGCATAGATGCAAGACAAGATAAGCGCAGGAGGCTCAGCCAACACTCTTGCCACTTTCTGTCCTCCTTCACATGTCACTATTACCCATTTTGTTTAAAAGTGGGTGGCCCATTTGGACTTTTCATACCACCTCCCCTTCCATAAATAACTTTCTGAACTTTCAGAATACTTCTGTCTCTCAAAACCAGACCCTGGCTCAGTACACACTTCTTTCCACATTGTGCATTTTATTATCCCTACTGCTTTCGGCCAAAAAGAACAGACTGTCCTAAGCACACTCAGACAACTGAACCCAAATGGAAGGCCCCCAAGTAACACCTGAGGCACCCAAGTGCTTTTCTGCCTGTGTGTTGGCGTTGTATTGAACTCAGGAAGGGAATTTCCACTCGAGTCAGAGAAATCAGAAGTGGGAAAAAAACGGACAACACTTTTGCCCTTAGTGTAACATGGCGGTTTGGCGAAACCATAAAATGCTATGACTAGCATTTAACGCTTCTTCCAAACCACATGTAGACCATATGTGGAAAATGAAGGAACTGGCACTACCAAGGGACATGTTTTTTCATCAGTTATTAAGATGAGTTTCTTCAACATTATTTTTCACTAAGGCCAATGCAGAGTTCACCAGAATTTTACATGAAAGTCAAACCTAGACAACAGAAGCAAGTACGCAAAAATGTATTTAAACAACTGTCCATCACACCTATATGGGGTTCCTTTTCAAACTACTGCCACAAACTTGTAAACACACAATTATTGCAAATGTCTATGTTCTGAATATTTCAGTTCTAGCATTACAATTCCCCTGTGCACAGTACAGGCTCCAAAAAACCGCACAGCCCTGACTGTCACCCCACTGAACACCTTTGAAATATTTGCAGACCTTCTCACCGAATATGGATAGAAAGCCACAAATCTCCGCAGTCACGCTTCAATATCTACTTCAAGCGTGAAAAGTAAAAAGAAAAGCGACTGTATAATAACAAAAAGCCATAGATCAGAAATTGGATCTTTACCAAGCACATGGCTGGGCTGATGCCCACATACTTTTTGCCATATCGTGTATGTTATCTGGTTCGGTTTTGCGTGTCCATGATCAAAATATGGTGCTTATGTAGCCTTTAATTACATACTGAGCATTTGGAAAGTATTCACTTTTTCCACATTTTGTTATGTTACAACCTTATACCAAAATGGATTCAATTCTTTATTTTCTTTAAAATTCTACAAACAATACCCCATAATGACAACTTGAAAGATGTTTGTTAAAAAATACAAAAAATCACATGTACATAAGTATTCACAGAGTTGCCCTGTAGCCACTCCTTGTTATCTGGGTGTGTGCTTACGGTTGTTGTCCTGTTGGAAGATGAACCGTCGCTCCAGTCTGAGATCCAGAGCACTCTGGAGCAGGTTTATATCAAGTATGTCTTTGTACATTGCTGCATTTATCTTTCCCTTGATCCTGACTAGTCTCCCAGTTCCTGTTGCTGAAAAACATCCCCACAGCATGATGCTGCCACCACCATGCTTTACTGTAGAGATGGAATTGGTGATGAGCGGTGCCTGGCTTCCTCCAGACATGACGTTGGCATTCAGGCCAAAGACTTCTTCCATTTACTGATAATGGAGGCCACTGTGCTCATTGGAGCCTTCAATGCTGCAGAAATCTTTCTGTACCCTTCCCCAAATCTGTGCCTCGAAACAATCCTGTCTAGAAGGTCTACAGACAATTCCTTGGATTTCATGGCTTTGTTTGTGCTCTGACATACACTGTTAAATGTGGGACCTTATATAGACATGTGTGTCCCTTTCCATATCATGTCCAATCAACTGAATTTAACACAGGTGGACTGGAAGTTGTAGAAACATCTCAAAGATGATCAAATCAAATTAAATTATATTTGTCACATACACATACATACAGAGTACGACATGCAGTGAAATGCTTTTTACGACGGTCCAGCATGGGGGAATAGGATGGGGAGAAAAAACTATATAAAATATAAAATATTTAAATATATATTTGAGTGTCATGGCAAACGCTGTAAATACCTATGTACATGTGATATTTTTATTTTTTTTATAAATTTGCGAAGATTTCAAACAAACTTCTTTCACATTATCATTATGGGGTATTGTTTGTAGAATTTTCAGGAAAATAATGAATTGAATCCATTTTGGAATAAGGCTGTAACATAAAATGTGGAAAAAGTGAAGTGCTGTGAATACTTTTCAGATGCAATGTATGTTTCGTTCATTTCCTACAGCCTGTTGCATTCAGGATCTCTTTCTTACAGCAAACAAACGGCTTAGGAATTCGACTCTAATAATTTGGGTTTGACATGTCTGGATGTGAGAAAGAATTCTGAGCAAATCAGATATCAGAACTATATATAGATATCAGATGCTGATCTACATGACTTTCAAATAATAGGCATGACAACACAACAATCAGCAGTAAAGGCGGAACAAATTTCTGCATTTCTGCTGACCCTCCTCATAAACAAAAGCAAAGTGCCTCGCCAATGCTTTCCATATTTCCTGCAGATATCATCATATCACGAAGTAAAACCTCGCCATGTCTAAAACATTTAAGTGATTAACTCATCCCATACTTCATCACATCATCACTCTCATGACTGCACCACTTCCCTCTTAATTTCATTGTCGTTCCTAATTCATTCAGCTGCTATTAGAGAATAATATGCTTTGATGAATAACAGAATAACAAATCGCATATTTACGGTTGACATACTGCAAATGATGCAAGGCGCAAGAAATTGTGGTTGGCGGAAAAATCTGATCCGAAATGCAGCCCAGGGCTAAAGCATGACATCCTGAAACAGACAAGGCCTTGCATTAAAGTGATGTCATGTTCTCAGATTTTATGCTTTTCTTTCTCTCCTTTGGCTAAACTGTTATCATTGCTTAAGATATTATCATCATATTTCATGCTCGATATAGTTCAGATTCTAGTTTGTACACTTTTAATGAAACTGCCGCAAAAGTAAGGCGTGAAATGAAATATATGCTACCATAAGGACCTTTCTTTTCTCATTTCTGATTGTTTAAAAGGGACTATGATGTGGCCACTTAGCCATAAGGTGTTTTTGAACACCCCAATCATCCGAAAATCTCCAACCCAGATGAAGCATATCTTTATGGAGCTGGCTTTGAGCACAGGAGAATTGTAATGCTGGAACAAGTTTGGGTCTCCTAGTTCAAGTAAAGGGAAATTTCATGCCACCGCATCCAAAGACACAATTGCGTACCTCCAGCTTTGTTCTAACAGAACCACATACGACTAGGAAATGCAGATGTCCAAAAATGTTTGCCCATACAGTGTAGAGAGCTCAAACAAGCTCAGTTAAACAGACCATATCAGTGTTTGATAACTAAGTAGAGAAATACAGGTCTCAGCAGTGTAACTCAAGACTGTCGGTGAAGGGAAACGCTCCATGGAAAAAGAAATTCCCTCTGCGTAGTTTCCATTCAGAGCTCTACACACTGCTTCATTCTCCGAGCAGAAAAAAAACAAGCTTATTTAAAAGTCAATAGGCAGCGTCTGTGTGTTCCTCTCTCCCTCTTTCTCTCTTTCTCTCTCTCTCTCTCCCCCCATTTCTTACTGACTTGTTTTGCATGAACGCAGGTAGACGAAAAGCCTCATTAATGTCCATTTAATGTGTTGGTCCATCCTGTGTGTCTGAACATCAACAAGGCATCATGGCATTTGGTAGTAAGCACAGGCATGAGCATTCACTAGTGGAGCAGAGCTGCAGCCTGGAATCAATCAGTCTAATCATGTTTATTACAGTGAACATAACAAATGACATTATCTTTTTATGTGGGTAGTTATATTGCTATAGTGATAGCACACACACACACACACACACACACACACACACACAGACACACACACACACACACACACACGCACACAAAACAGTGTGCCCCCGTATTATTCCTGGTGTTCTATATATTCAGTATGTGTACACCCCTCACATTTCAGCAACCATTTTAGTATATCTTCTCAAGGGACAATATTATAGAAATAAAATTTTTTATATTATAATAAAGTATTTTAGAGTAGTCATTGTGCAGTTTGTATAGCAGTCCAGATTTCCTGTCCTCTAAAAAGAACTCAACAGCCATTATTGTAAAAATAGCCGCAACAGCTGGTTTTACTAATAATAAACATACATTTACATAAAGCATTTATATTTCTACATGGCCATGTTGATTAGAGTATTAAAAACTTGAAAAGTATTAATTAAGGGTACATTTAGAACAGATAGAAATGTGTGATTAAGTTGAAATGAATCACAAGTTAATTCATGTGCAGCACATGTTTTAGTTTTAGTTTAACTATGTGTCACTGTGGCTACTTGATTCGTACCAGAAACATGATTCAAAAAACACACACACACTTGTACACATCTACAATACAAATCTATAAATACGCATCCAAATTGGGTCTAACGAATGTAAAGTTAACAGTTTGCCGTTGTTTAAAACTTCTCACCGGTCTTGATTTATGGCGTATAATCCAAATTAAATCTAAAACAATTTCACAATAACACAAGACGACACATTGTACATGCAAATGGTCTACACTTCTATGGTTCTAACCAGGGGGTTATGGAGTAGAACATATCCATACATACCTGGCTATTTGCATGCAAGGTAAAAAAAATTTCATCCTTTTTGTAATGGGCAACTTTTTTGTGCATATTCATCAATGTTTTGTGATTTTCCATACATACATACTAAACCTCCTGAGGTATTCTGAATGACTGTATATGTTGATTCCTAAATGCCTATTATATAGTTACACAAAACGTTGTGGTAGCCTAATGCAAGTGTCAACTGTTATAAGCACTCAAGGCTATGTTGGGATTAATGACATCCTGCCCCACCACAATCTCTGGTTATGAGTCACTGCTGATTTTTTAAAAATTGCCTATTTGTTTTTTCTTGCACAGAGTCGTTCTGCAAAAATCTACAATGTGTAAAATACTGAAAACCCATCATATTGTTACAGCCGGAATGGAGGGTTTCATTTCTATGTGTTATCTCAGTATATGTGTTTGTGTGCACAGTCAAGCACAGATTGTCCTCCAGAAGGAGAAAGCGAGTAGCTTAGGCTCTCCATCCACCCACCACCTTCTCCACCTCCACAGCACTACTGCTACAACTTACATAACAATATCGAACTGGCCTTCAGCCACTTGATTTCTTTGTGTTCCTCGATTCGGGGAAAGAAAATATTCACCTTCATATGATAACCATGTTTCACTTTTATGTCGAGATGAATACTGTCACTTGTACAAAAATTCATCATACTGTACAGCGTATTGCTAAAATACAATCACTCAACCTGTGTTCCTTTCGAATGATATGAAAGTTCACTCTATTCAGGACTGCATCTTTTTCATAAACACTTATACAGTGTTGCCTTTTTTCAATATCATAGAAGCTGATCAAGCCGATTACACTTCATGCTAAATTCCATTGTAATCATATAGTCTTTTAACATGAAACTTTCTGAGGAAGATATTTAAATTTCTGATGGTTCACTGTGCCTTTACTGTGTTTATCTAATGGACATAGCGGCCCTATTGTAGCCAGTTGACGCTCTGTAAACCATATTTCCCAGTTGCCTAGCAACCGTGCTGTAGTTTAATATACTATTAGCTGAGTAAACCAGTAAACGAATGGCAAGTATAACAGTAAGCCCCCGGTAACGATGAAGCCAAATCCAGCATCCAGTATCATTGCATATTTGTGGTGTGTGAGTGAGATGTGGTCTGAAAACACGTAAGGATGAAACCCTGCGTGCTAATGCAGTGTATGTCTCTATTGTAAAGTCTAGTTTATATAGGACAGGAACCTGATTAAGGTCATATACAGTAAAGCAGAACACCCACCCACCCATACCACTCCACCTTCCTCACACATTTGCAGAGCATCATCACTCTGGTGAAGTAAAATCCATCCCTTAGATTTATTTCCCTGTAAATCATCAGGACCCTGCCTGCAGGGATGTAGGTGTGCAATGGAGGAAGTTAATTAGCACAATCTTCTCTTCTCCTTCGTCATTTCGAGGTCTTTCTCCGATCAATCTTTCGCAATAAACCGGGCATGGCTTCATCCACGAGTCACACTGACCAATCTAATGTCCATCAGGTATTATAAGACTGATTACTAATAAACACTGCAGCAAATAGAGCATAAATAAGCCAGATGTTCCTGTTGCTAGTGCTGTTTTAATAAGGCACTAGAGGGACAGGTGTTCTCTATATGATCCACTTCCTATACCACCTTCTTTTACTCTCTATACTCTAGCTGTATATCTTAATCAATCTAGCTCTCTTTCCTCAATCCCAATAGTCTCTCCTTTCTGTCCTGTAGTAAACTATTTACTTCATATATCCCATCTCGAATATTTTTTGTCGGTAATATCTACTGTACATTCTCCACTCAATGCATCCACTTCCTTCCTCTAGTTACCCTCAATTCTTCTTTATATATTTCACTACTTCCTCATAAAATTCCTTTACTTCCCAAAAACATCATTACTGTTCACCCTTTCACATGATTTCCTACCAGGGCTGAAACGAGTCCACGATTAACCCGAGTTATTCAAATACAAATACAATCATCTTTTTATACTTTGTTCAGTCCATTTAAATACACACAGAGCACTGGTTTCCCTACGGACCATTATTACTGACGCACCATTCGCTAAACTATGGAACCCTCTGAACAGGTAACACTGAGGACGCTGAAGAATGAAAATGTTTGGGATCATTTCAAACAAAACAAAAAAAATTTAAAACACCATACAGTGTGTTTATTGTTTATTAGAGTAATTTAAAAAAGATTTTTATATTTTTATTTCTGATTTTTTTTTATATGTTTGTATTTGCATTTTGAAGTAATATGGTAATTTAATGCACTAAATAGGTTTAGTTTTCCCAGATTGCAATTTCAGCAGTAAAAATAATAGGAAAAATTACTTGTTTTTTATTATTGCTCTTTAAGCGTACTTCTTATACGATTACTCGATTAATCGATGAAATAATCGATAGAATACTCGATTACTGAAAGAATCGATAGCTGCAGCCCTATTTCCTACATACACCCTAAACCTACTTCCTAATACCCTTTCACTTCTTTTACTCTTTTGTATTCATTATGCTCTTTAGATTTCTGCTTATGTTATTTTCTTTCAATTACTTACCTATATTTCTCTTAAAAGAATAGCCTTTATTTGTACATTTGTACACAAATACATTACAGCACTGTGAAAGTCTTTCTTCACATATCCCGGCTTCCTCAGAAGCTGGGGGCAGATCGCAGTGTCAGCTGTGATACAGCGCCCCTGGAGCACAGAGGGTTAGGGACTTGCTCAAGGGCCCAAAGTGGCAGTTTGGCGATACCAGAACCCCCAATCTTTCAATCAGTAACCCAGCACCTTAACCACTGAGCCCCACTGAGCTTAACCACTCCCTAGCACTATATTACTCGATGCATAGCCAACGATACATTTAAGATACATATTAAGCAGCTACCGATGCGATACGATTCACCCCATTACGATGCAGTGCGATCCGATTTCGATCTGATTCTATGAAAAATGTGATGCTCTGCAATTAAATATGGTACATATATTTCACTTTTTTTCCTGTCCAGAGTTGCAGTATTTTGTATTGATAATGGTAGAGTCGGACAGCTGAGCAGCACATCCCAAAGATTTTTAAGACCCCAAAAGTCTAAACTCTGTGGTGGCCAATCCATGTGTGAAAATGATGTCTCATGCTCCCTCAACAACTCTTTCACAATTTGAGCCCAATGAATCCTGGCATTGCCATTGTGGAATATGCCCAGGCCATCAGGGAAAAAAAAAATCCATTGATGGAACAACTTGGTCATTCAGTACATTCAGGTAGGTAGCTGACCTCATTCTTTGGGCACATAACGTTGCATCAGCTCATCCGCCTCTCGTCTTACACCAATGCGGCCATTACTCTGAAACAGGGTAAATCTGGACTCATCAGACCACATGACCTTTTCATTTCCCATTAGCCTTAACGATAAGTGGTTTTCTTAAGGCTACACAGCTGTTTAGTCCCAATCCCTTGATTTCCCTGCATATTGTACATGTGCAAATGCTCTTACTTTCACTATTAAACATAGCTGTTCTGCTGTTGGTTTTTTGCGACCTGTTTTTACCAAACGTTTAAGTCATCGCCGATCACGATCCTTGAATCCTTCCTCAAAGATGATGGTTCCCTACTATCCTTCCAGTTTTTAATGTGATGGACAGTTCTTAACCAGATTTTAGTGGTTTCAGCAATCTGCTTAGATACTTTCTTTGCTTGATGCATGCTAATATGTGACCTTTCGAAACAGATCTTTTCCAGGACCACAGGATGTGACTTCCGACATGGGTGTTTAAGAAATGAGAAGCTCCTCACTGCATCAGTTAGGGTTAAATAACTTGTTGCCAAGTGAAACATTATCATCCATGCAGTAGTTATCCAATGGGAGGCTTTCACCTATTTGCTTAGTTAAATCCAGGTGGTGACTTTATTTTTGGACAGGCGACTTGTACCCGATGCACATTTTTTTAACTCGATGCATCACATTGTTAACTTTTATGTCGATGCACTGGTGCAAAGAGAGTCCAAAGAGAGTCCAGCATGAATCCCAATAAGATTGTCTATTGCTGATAATAGCTTCTCCCTTTGGCCTTTGGCTCCATTTTCCACCTCCTAGCTACATTATTTACTCCATACTCCCTCTTTTCCTTCCTCTGTTACTGTATATACCTCACTACCTCCTTCTGTTTTCTCCCAATTATTTCTTTATTTAATGTACTTTACTCCATAACTGTTCAGTAAACTTCTTATTCGCTATCCTTCTATCCCAGCGCTTCCTTCCTTCCTTCACTTTACCTTCACATTCCTGCTTTCGCTTCCACAACAAGAAGCCATTTTGTTTTTCTATCAGCAAAATAAATGGAAGTTCAGGGAGAAAGGAAGCAGGGAGAATGTGAGCCAAGAGTTACATAACACTCCGTTCACAACCCTTCCTTTCACTTTTATTTTTGTAGGTGTGTCATTTAATTCACTTACCCTTATTTTTTTTTTTCCCCCAACAACTATTTTTAATAGGAGCGCTATTCCAGGGCCAAGATAAGCTAGCCCCATGCCTGTCTGCTTCTCCTGCTGTTATCACACACCACTCACATCTCCCGACGCTGGAAAAACATCCGGCTAGCATCTCTGATGCAGAAAAATTGATCTAATGTCTTTCAGTAATGTCTCTACCCTGTGTCTTTCACTCAGCCTCTCTATCACATCCCTTTCTCCGGGCCATCTGCGCTGTAATTCAATCATCACATGCGGCATTGAGAGGACGGAAGCCCTGGATTGGGTACAGGGATCTGTGCCAGTGTCGGAATATTTCTTCTGAATATTGCCTGGAAAAAATGCGAGTAAAAGCTGGAGCATTTTTTTAAACTCGTCCCAGTTGTGTGCTTGTGTAAATGCCCAGTAATGTCCTGCTGTCTGACTTTTATAAATTAGCAAAGGCTTGTGGCTCTAGGTAACACTTTACATTTTATACAAGGTGATATTAAAAAGTTTTGAAATTAGCTGCGATTCACGATGGATCTTTGCGATTGTGTCAAAACGGCGCTCTCTGAGCTGGATCTTAATCTTTGCAAAGAGGGCGAGGAATCTGGTGAGTAGGGTGGGTGCAGATGTGAGATCATGTTGTTTCCGCTGAGAAACTCAAGTGTGATGACAGCTTGATGACAAGCGTGGTAACGCACGAGGTCAGAATATTGCTAGTTGCACAGCTCCCGGGACGATGTCTTTTGGCACACCGACTAATGAAGGTCGGTGCCCCCTGTGACTGTGTGCCATCTGTTGGTGTGTTACAAAACTAGTCTTAAAACTTTTTGATATCACCAATGCACCTGTACATATCATATACATTTTTCATTCAATTTCCGTTGCTATAGAAACCCAGAGGAAGTGTCTCTGTGGTTATGTGTGAGATATTTTTATGGGCTTTATCCTCATTGAAGATGATGTATCAACCTAGTTGTGAGAAACAGGTGGTGTTTGTGGGTTTCTGTTGGTTTCTGTATTGCATACCCGGTTATATCGGGCAAACATGAATCATACAGGGTGCCTGCTTGCCATCTTTGTGTTTATTTATTACTGTGTTTTTAACTAGCACGCAAACACGACATAATGCTTTTTAGCAGAGCGAAGCAGCTAACCAAACACAACAGAGATTCGCTGTCTAGTCTGATCAGTGCATACACTAAAAGGTAACTAATATACGGCTGTTTACCCTCATACATGCACACTATTACATCACAATGTTTTTTTTTTCATTTATTCGCCCTGTCATAGCAATCGCCAAAATGTCTACCAATCCACTTTTAGCAGACATAATGTGACATATAAAGCAGAACCTACAACAAAAAGCAGGCAATCAATTCAATTTCCTATTATCATCTCATATACCTACATATACATGTACACCAAGTACGGTTATATTTGGAGCCACAGTCAACCTGTATATAATGAACCTGTATATTTATTTATACATTTTTCTTCCCATGAACGAAACTCTTTAGCAACTACGCATTAGCATCACAAATAGTTTTCCTTCATTTCCATGTACTGCTCATACACTGTATGAACAAAAATGTTTTTAGACACCTGAGCATAAGATAAGTATGTGCTTTTAAACATCCCGTTCCACACTGAATCCCCATTTGCTCTTATAAAACCCTCCACTTTTCTGGGAAGATATTGTGGAAATTTGTGCTCATTCATTAGTAAATTAAGGTACGGATGTAGGTTAGAGCTCAGGAGATCTTCAACCAACCAAACCCATGTAAAGCATAGTTTCATTGAGCTTGCATTGCCATGCTGGAACAGGTTTGGGTCTCCTATTTCATGTTGAGGTAAAATGTCATGCTACTGCATCCAAAGACATCCTATACAGTTGGGTCACTCCAGCTTGGTGTTATCATTTTGAGAAAGAAACACATGGCTGGAAAAGTGATGTTTCCCAAAAGATCTTGTCCATATAATGTATTTTAAATTGTGAGCGAATATAACGTCTTCAGCGATTATTATGTTTTTTTGCAAAAAGATCATTTGTATATTGATACTAAACAAATTTTCTCAATTGGAAAGGAAACACTCAGACATGTAAACCAGACTTGGTACATAGTGAACGTGGCACAAACTAAGGTTTTTGACTAAATATATAGCAGGCAAAGAAACAAATTTATTCAGCTTTCTCTGGAATCTGAAGTCATGACTTATTTTCTCAGAAGGACACATAGGCCACACCTTCTCATTGTTTCTGACAGGGACTGAGGACTGTGTCTTCTTCACAGATCATGACTGGCATTGATGCAATGCCTCTTTGTAGGAACTAGCAGTAGCACAAACACTGAGAACTGACAGAACTAATGGACACACCTTTTTCTCCACTGAGGCCTTGTTTATACTTATACTTTTTACAATCTAGTAAAGCAAATGGTGGACTGGACTGGCCAATGACAGGGTAGTTTACACCTGAAGGAAGCCGATGGCAGCAATATCTTGTAATATGTCCTGCATTGATGTGGATTTTTATATACTGAACATTTTTTACATATGGGCCGGACTGGGTGGGAAGGAATAAAAATAGCAGGACAGTGAGAGCAGAAAGAGATAACATTACCAACAGTGAAAAATGATAGCATTTACCTCTTCTCAATGGTTGGACTTTGTTTTTCTTCAGGAAATGTGAGCCTTATAGTTTTTCTAATAGCTGAGAATCCGGTGTCCTGGTTTTTGCGAGAATAAAGCACAAATGTACAATAAATAAATGCGGTAGTTACGTGTGTCATAATGCTGTGACACCACCTAGTCGAAATCAGCAATAGCCCTCATGAACTGCTTTTATTCGTATTTCCTTTCTCGCCTCGAAGGAGATTTCACTCTCAAGGAATATGTACAGTCACTCAATACAAATCACTCACCAAGTCTTTAAAAAACACCGTCCTGTTCTGTGATGATTTACACACGCACATGCGATAATCCGTCAGTCAGTCATTACTACTGAGCCGAATGAGGAAAGTCATTCAAAGCTCAGGGCTCAGAGCAGTCTATTACCATCAGCTGCAGATCATATCACCCAGTTCATTCAGCTTGAGTCTTGGTTGTGCATTAGCATTTTGCAATACGATTTTTACAACAAGAATCACAATAAAACTGCAAAATCACAACCGATTCCTGATTTTTTGGCAGCGCAAAGCAATCTGTCCATTTTCCTCTAATCTCAACTCATTGTTTCCACTGTTACAGAAATGCCTCACTCTCTTGTCAAATTTCAAAGTTTTTTTGTTTTTCCCATCGTTCCGTGTAAACACTACACTTTTGCGTGCAAAAGTCCCTTTAGATATACAGTAAAACCCTGTTGTATGAACATGCAACTGATGCGACCCTCCGCCGAAAACAGGGAACCTGCAGCGTGGGTTTGCTCGTGCCTTCGAAATTTGTTCGTGAAACAGGGTAAAATTTTGCGAGCAAGGTCACTTGTCTCTCCGTTTCCTCGTACTATAGCTTGCTCGTACAACAGGGTTTTACTGTACTGACTTTTACCGACAATCTTGGTAATCTGTCAACAACAAGCTTGCTACAAGTAGAGTCCGAAAGATCACACTTTTTTCTCCAGTCTAAAAAAAATAATTTTATAAAACAGTTCTATAGTGACATGCTGTGATGTCGCTTTATGTAATGAACAATATTGTGATGGCATGTTATTGTCGAATGCTGTAAAATCATGTTATATAGACAGTGTGCAATGTCATGTTTTATCATGTTAGAAAGTATGAAATGTATGGCTGCAGCTATTAATTAGTTTAGTAATCGAGCATGTTACAAATTATTCCATCAATTATTTTGAGTAATCGGAAATTTTTTTTTTTATAGTTTTTCTTTATTAAAGAAAATTAGACGGGTCTCTTAAAATGAACAAGTATTTTGTTTCGTTTTTTTTAAAAATAGACCCATTCAATGCATTTAATAAAACATAAAAACGTACTGTATGGTGTTTTCTTTATGTTTTAGTTTGAAATGATCCCAAACTATCTGCCATTTCATTTGGCCTGAATCTTCTCCTCCCCCACCCTCGCTGTTTTCTCCCCGTTCCTCCATTTTTAATTCTGCGACGTCTTCTGTATTTACCTGTCTAGCACGCTCCAGAGTTTGACGATGGTGCATCAGTAATAATGGTCCATGGGGAAACAGAGTGCTCTGTGTGTTATTAAATTAACTAAACAAAGCATCGAGCATTTATGTATTTTTGTATAAAAAATACATAAAGAGTTACTTAGAGTTACTTAAGGAATCGTTTTAAAACCCTAGTGTAAAATCATGTAATATCATGGTAGATAGAGTGCAATGCCATGTGATATCATGTTAGATAGTGTGCAATGTCATAATGTAATGTTAGCTACAGGGGAATGCTATGATGTCATGTTAGATACAGAGGAATGCTGTGATGTCATGTCAATTAGTGTGTGATGTCATGTTAGATAAAGCAGTAATAATGGTCCATGGGGAAACAGAGTGCTCTGTGTGTTATTAAATTAACTAAACAAAGCATCGAGCATTTATGTATTTTTGTATAAAAAATACATAAAGAGTTACTTAGAGTTACTTAAGGAATCGTTTTAAAACCCTAGTGTAAAATCATGTAATATCATGGTAGATAGAGTGCAATGCCATGTGATATCATGTTAGATAGTGTGCAATGTCATAATGTAATGTTAGCTACAGGGGAATGCTATGATGTCATGTTAGATACAGAGGAATGCTGTGATGTTATGTCAATAAGTGTGCATTATTGTGATGTCATGTTAGATACAGAGGGATGCTAAGATGTAATGTTAGTGTTTAATGATGTGATGTCATATAAACTACATATGAATACTGTGATTTCTTGTTAGTTAGTGTGCATTATTGTGATGTCATGTCATTGTAGAAAAATGCAATGTCATGTTAATAACAGTGTAATAATCAATGTTAGAATCAATTCTAATTAAAAATCGGATTCAAATTTAGAAAAACAGACCCTCCACCTATGTTTTTTCTTTACATACATTATCTCTGAGTACAATTATTTGTCAACATGGCATTAGCTTCCACTGTTATGCTGATGACACTCAGCAAAGACGAATGAGAGACGACGTTTAGAGCTGCGTAAAGGACATTAGACACTGGATGCCTATTAAATTCCCTCCACTTAATTCTGAGAAAGACAATAGTACTTGCACTGAAACCACATGCAGTTAGAAGCGATCTTTCTGATTACATAATATTTTCTAGATGGCCTTTCTGCTTCATAATGTGCAGCAATCATAGACCCTGGTGTGATTAGAGGCTGTTGTTTAAAGCTCATCTATTAGCCTGCTTTCTCCTCAAAAATATTGATAAGATCTCTACACGATGCTAAAAACTAATCTATGCTTTAGTTACCTCTAGCTTTGGTTATTGTAATGCTTCTGGATATTACAGCAGATACAAAAGCATGCTCATCCACAATGCAGCAAATCTTTATTAGAACTGAAAGATATGAGCACATCACCCCTGTCTTACTCATAATTTCTACTGATTATAAAATATGACTATTACGTTATAAAGAATTCAATGGTCTCACGCCGCAGTGCCTGAGTGAACGTTTGCTCTTTTATGAGCTGCCACATCTACTTCAATCACAGAGAGCAGGCCATTTGTTGGTACCTTGAATAATGTTGACTACAGCAGGGGGGCAGAGATTTCTCATATAAAATGCTACAGTTATAAAGCCTTCTAACCAGACGGTCTTAGTGGATTGGAAGGTTGAAAGCATATTTGTTTAGTATGGTCTTTTTTGATTAGGTACAGATGCAGATCAAGTAGGTTCACAGTCAGAGTGTTTTGGTGAGCTTGGGATGTTTAGATGCTGTCACCCCAGCCCCTCCTCTCTACTCTACATCAGTTTTGTTGATGGCGGAGTGGCTGGAGCTTTATGTCCCAAGGCACGTTCATGTCTGTTTTACCTTCTGGCTATGTTATGCGGTCATAACTACTTTTTCTGGAATCTCTTTCTCAATCTTTCTTTCTCTCACACCTTTTTTGATATAGGATTAGTGTGGATGGTAGCACTTTGAAACCATGAATATAGCTACGGCCTGTAATCGCTATGTTTTGTAAATGTAATAGTGTAATTGTTTTAAACTCAAGTCTCCATCAGTAAACAGTTGGCAACTTAAAACAAACAGAATTAGAATGATTTTTATTTAGTGACACGATTGTGCTTAATGTCTAAAGACTGCACACTATAAAAGGGAGTCATTTCTATTTTCATAAGATAAGAATGGTTTCTCTTTTACGTTTCATGATTTATTCCTTAGATTGTTTTCCTTGGAACTATTGCTATTTTTTTCATAGGAAAGAATTTATAAATGTAAAAATGCATATTCTTTATATAATTTCAGGTTCATTTGCTAGTTACTGTGTAGCACTGTGACCTGTGACCTGTGACCTGTGAAAAACCTGAGAGCCACCGAGCAAAATGATGAACAGTCACACCTATTATTCGTTTTATTCGGGAATAAATAGACCCTAAACCTGTTTACAGTGACCTGTTTGTTATAGTGTAGCTCTGTGATGACCTGTTAGTTACAGTGTAGCTCTGTGATGTCCTGTTAGTTACAGTGTAGCTCTGTGATGTACTGTTTGTTACAGTGTATTTCTGTGATGTCCTGTTAGTTACAGTGTAGCTCTGTGATGTCCTGTTAGTTACAGTGTAGCTCTGTGATGTACTGTTTGTTACAGTGTATATCTGTGATGAACTGTTAGTTACAGTGTAGCTCTGTGATGTCCTTTTAGTTACAGTGTAGCTCTGTGATGTACTGTTTGTTACAGTGTATATCTGTGATGAACTGTTAGTTACAGTGTAGCTCTGTGATGTCCTGTTAGTTACAGTGTAGCTCTGTGATGTACTGTTAGTTACAGTGTAGCTCTGTGATGTCCTGTTAGTTACAGTGTAGCTCTGTGATGTACTGTTTGTTACAGTGTATATCTGTGATGAACTGTTAGTTACAGTGTAGCTCTGTGATGTCCTGTTTGTTACAGTGTATATCTGTGATGACCTGTTAGTTACAGTGTAGCTTTGTGATGTCTGGTTTGTTACGGTGTAGCTCTGTTATGGCCTGTTAGTTACAGTATAATGCAGTGAAGTCTTTTAGTAACAATGTAGCTTTGTGATGTCCTGTTATTACACTGTAGCTCTGTGATGTTCTTTTAGTTACACTGTAGCTTTGTGATGTCCTGTAAGTTACAGTGTAGCTCTGTGATGTCCTGTTCATTACAGTGCAGCTCTTAGATTCCGTTAGTTATAGTGTAACACTGCCATTCCTGTTAGTTTCAGTCTAGCTCTTTGATGTCCTGTTAGTTACAATGTACCTTTGTGATGTCCTATTAGTTACAGTATAACTCTTTGATTTCCTGTTAGTTACAATATAACTCTTTGATTTCCTGTTAGTTACAGTATAACTCTTTAATGTCCTGTTTGTTACAGTGTAACACTGTGATGTCTTGTTAGTTACAGTGTAACACTGTGATGCCCTGTTAGTTACAGTGTAACACTGTGATGCCCTGTTAGTTACAATGTAACACTGTGATGGCATGAAGTATCAGGTATCAGGTTGTAATGCAGTTTTAATTACAGTGTAACATTTTAAAGCAATACAAAGTTAAATATGATGCTGCAACATAGTGGGATTTATAGATTTGATGCAGTAATGCAGTGTCAATTACAGAGTCAAACAGTAATGCAGTGTTCGTTACTTGTGTTAAAGTTCAATGCAGTGTTAAAGTAGAAAGCTGTGGTGTAGCATTGTAATGACAGTGTTAGATGTATGAAACTGTGAGGTAGTGTTAGTTAGATGTATGAGACTGTGAGGTAGTGTTAGTTATATGTATGAGACTGTGAGGTAGTGTTAGTTAGATGTATTAGGCTGTAATGTGGTGTTAGATAAATGAGATTACATGTGTATGAAGATGCTGATGTGTTGGTTACATGGATGAAGCTGTGCTGTACTGTTAGATATATGTGATTATGCATGTGAGGATGCTGATGTGTTGGCTACATGGATGAAGCTGTGCTGTACTGTTAGATATATGTGATTATGTGTGTGAGGATGCTGATGTGTTGGTTACATGGATAAGGCTGTGCTGTACTGTTAGATATATGTGATTATGTGTGTGAGGATGCTGATGTGTTGGTTACATTGATGAATCTGTGCTGTACTGTTAGATATATGTGATTATGTGTGTGAGGATGCTGATGTGTTGGTTACATGGATAAGGCTGTGCTGTACTGTTAGATATATGTGATTATGTGTGTAAGGATGCTGATGTGTTGGCTACACAGATGAAGCTGTGAGGCGGTGTTAGTTACTGTATATGTGATTATGTGTGTGAGGATGCTGATGTGTTGGTTACATGGATGAGGCTGTGCTGTACTGTTAGATATATGTGATTATGCGTGTGAGGATGCTGATGTGCTGGTTACATGGATGAGGCTGCTGATGTGCTGGTTACATGGATGAGGCTGTGCTGTACTGTTAGATATATGTGATTATGTGTGTGAGGATGCTGATGTGTTGGTTACATGGATAAGGCTGTGCTGTACTGTTAGATATATGTGATTATGTGTGTGAGGATGCTGATGTGTTGGTTACATGGATGAGGCTGTCCTGTACTGTTAGATATATGTGATTATGCGTGTGAGGATGCTGATGTGTTGGCTACATGGATGGGGCTGTGCTGTACTGTTAGATATATGTGATTATGTGTGTGAGGATGCTGATGTGTTGGTTACATGGATGGGGCTGTGCTGTACTGTTAGATATATGTGATTATGTGTGTGAGGATGCTGATGTGTTGGTTACATGGATGAGGCTCTGCTGTACTGTTAGATATATGTGATTATGCGTGTGAGGATGCTGATGTGTTGGTTACATGGATGAGGCTGTGCTGTACTGTTAGATATATGTGATTATGTGTGTGAGGATGCTGATGTGTTGGTTACATGGATGAGGCTGTGCTGTACTGTTAGATATATGTGATTATGCGTGTGAGGATGCTGATGTGTTGGCTACACAGATGAAGCTGTGAGGCGGTGTTAGTTACTGTATATGTGATTATGTGTGTGAGGATGCTGATGTGTTGGTTACATGGATGAGGCTCTGCTGTACTGTTAGATATATGTGATTATGCGTGTGAGGATGCTGATGTGTTGGTTACATGGATGAGGCTGTACTGTTAGATATATGTGATTATGTGTGTGAGGATGCTGATGTGTTGGTTACATGGATAAGGCTGTGCTGTACTGTTAGATATATGTGATTATGTGTGTGAGGATGCTGATGTGTTGGTTACATGGATGAGGCTGTGCTGTACTGTTAGATATATGTGATTATGTGTGTGAGGATGCTGATGTGTTGGTTACATGGATGAGGCTCTGCTGTACTGTTAGATATATGTGATTATGCGTGTGAGGATGCTGATGTGTTGGTTACATGGATGAGGCTGTGCTGTACTGTTAGATATATGTGATTATGTGTGTGAGGATGCTGAAGTGTTGGTTACATGGATGAGGCTGTGCTGTACTGTTAGATATATGTGATTATGCGTGTGAGGATGCTGATGTGTTGGCTACACAGATGAAGCTGTGAGGCGGTGTTAGTTACTGTATATGTGATTATGTGTGTGAGGATGCTGATGTGTTTGGTTACTCGGATGAGACGGTGATGCAGTGTTGGGGAGACAGCTCTGTCAGCAGCTGATAATGATCTAATATTGATTCGGCTAGAGCAGGTGATGCAGGTGTGAACAGGTAAACACATGTAAATGATGCTCCTAATCTTCTAATGTCAAGCAACCGCATTCCATCCGCCTGCGATCGGGAATTATTACGTTCCCTGTTTCTGGACCTAATATTTTGAGATGGTATCTGGTGAAATCTGTTCCTAAAATAATCGCGCGAGTGCACGCGATCTTAACGACAATCGATGCAGCACATCAATTACAGCACGAGCGCACACGTAGCTGATATATGTAGGAATGAATGGGGGGGGGGGGGTGTTTGGTGGCACTTACTTGCTTTGCCGGGTTTGGGCCTCTGCAGGAGTTTCTGCACCGTGATTAAATCCTCGGTCTTCACGGCCTGGAGCAGTTCCTGATCCTTGCCCATGGTTTAGTTGTGTTTTTTACACACGGAGCATCCTCTGAGTGCGCGCGCGTGTGCGTGCGGGCGTGTGCGCGCGCGTGTGTGTGTGTGCTGTTTTCCTTGGCGCGGATCCTCCCAGTGCTAGAGCGATGCTTCCAGTCGCGCAATGATGAAGAATATCTGCTGGTGCTGGAGATGCACGATGGGTTTCTCGGTATTTTGGCGATTTTGCGAAGCCGCAAGCGCCTCGATGGTGATCCGTGTGCAATCGACAGACTGCATCAGTCCAATAGCGAGAAAATCCGACGTGCGCGGGCGCGTGCACACAATCCCGTTAACACGCAGACAAATTCAGAAGGTTTTTATTATTATTATTATTATTGCTAATAAAAATGCACACGCACTACACGAAGCAACACGAGATCAGAGCAGGATTCCCAACGCCTCCTGTGTGTGCTGCCATCGCTGCTGCTCTCCGTGCTGTGTGTATGTGTGTGAGTGCGCGCGGGCGCGCGTGCGTGCGTGCGTGTGTGTGCGTTACGTCCCAGCTGTATTAAATCTGCGCTATTCGAACCGACCCAGTGACGTGATTCCGGGGCTGACCGCCGGTGAGCGTCGCCCTATAATGGAAGCTGCAGGAGTAAAAACAGGCCGGAAATTAAAGGGGAGGGAAAAAAACCTGAGAGCCACCAAGCAAAATGATGAACAGTCACACCTATTATTCGTTTAATTCGAAAAAAATAGACCCTAAACAAGCACCTGAAATGATTACCAACATTTCAACATCAACAAAAAAAAGATCTAGTGACAAGTCCACATTCAATTGAGATGCAAAAACAAGGCTGTGTTCCAAACGCATGTATTCAACCCTATTGCTCATATGGAAATGTCAGCCATTTTATGGCTCTGTCCCAAACCCCTAAACGCATTGACTTGATTATGACATCATATCTGTATAGATATGTCCATATGTTCTCTGTGTGTGAGAAGGGGTATGCTTTACTGTGTTTAACACAGTTTTAACTGTGGAGAATAAAAGGTTCCTCAAATGAACTCGAGATGGTTGTGGGTACTTGGGTTTTTATATTAGTTTATTAAAAAGTGTTTTAAAACCCTTTCTGAAGAAAAAAGAGAATCATATTGATGTAACATTAGCATGCGCTTTTCTATCCGTTGCCACAATAACCTTCATCAGCGATTGGATCTATTAGGATTTTGTTCCCCAATAAACAAAAGTACTGGAACACCTGATTTTTCCAGGTATATGTGGTTCTTCCCAAAACTGTTCCAGCATGACAATGCGATTCCTGTGCACAAAGCCAGCTTCATAAACATATACTTTACATGGATTGAAGTGGAAGATCTATAAGATGATTATTTAGTTTTTTCCTAATTTTATTTGTTGTTTATTGTTTTCTTTATTGTTTACATGGAGGCTTGAAATAAAATGGGGTTTCTGCCTCTCACAGCTCAGACCTCAACCCTATTGAACATCTTTTGGATAATTTGGAACACTGACCTTACTTATACCAGTACCTGACTTTACTAACACCAACACTAAATGAGCAGAAATCTCCACAAAATCTAGTGAAACACCTTCCTAAGTTGCCATAATACAGGTTAATTATAACAGTAAATAGAAACTAAATATGGAACGAATAGCAAACATTTGAATCTTATGATCATTTATATATAGTACAGACCAAAGGTTTAGACACACCTTCTCATTCAAAGAGTTTTCTTTATTTTCATGACTATGAAAATTGTAGAGTCACACTAAAGGCATCAAGGGCTATTTGACCAAGAAGGAGAGTGATGGGGTGCTGCGCCAGATGACCTGGCCTCCACAGTCACCGGACCTGAACCCAATGGAGATGGTTTAGGGGCGAGCTGGACCACAGAGTGAAGGCAAAAGGGCCAACAAGTGCCAAGCATCTCTCTGGGAACCCCTTTAAGACTGTTAGAAGATCATTTCTTGACTTCCTTGACTTCCTCTTGAAGCTCATCAAGAGAATGCCAAGAGTGTGCAAAGCAGTAATCAAGCAAAAGGTGGCTACTTTGAAGAACCTAGAATACGACATTTTTCAGTTGTTTGACACTTTTTTGTTATGTATATAATTCCATATATAATTCCACATGTGTTCATTCATAGTTTTGATGCCTTCAGTGTGAATCTACAATTTTCATAGTCATGAAAATTAAGAAAACTCTTTGAATGAGAAGGTGTGTCCAAACTTTTGGTCTGTACTGTATGTATATATGATGTTTCATACTATATAAAATAAAGAAAGAGCAGTCTACGCTCTGTCATCTTTTGTCCTTTGTCATGAATCGTGTGTTTTACTGTCTACACTCCGTATTTCCAAGAAGGGTTGCTAGACATGCTTACATCTAGTTCCCAATAATTATGGTCACTCATGTTTCCAGAAGTCATCATCTCTCACTGAAAATAAAATAATCTCCCTTCACTCTGTCTTTTTGCTGCAAGTCACTGTGACAGCTCAGGGAAGAGACTTGGTAAAGTGAACCACTGCACTACCATCACTCAACACAGAACCGTTGACTTTGCATAGAAGTGTCCCATAATCAAGCAAGACGATATGAAATAGACTTCTACATATACACAATTCTATAGGCTGCTTCCTAATGAATTTTTAGAGCAAACCTGTAATAAAGAGTTGAGATGTGTTTCAAGCAAATAAACCAGAATTTGATGAGAGAACAGAAAGATATAATTTTAAAAAAGTATTTTGGTAAAGAAATGTAGCTCACAGTCTTTCAGATAAGCAAATCACAGAGTATAAATTCCACAATCAGTTGGCGCAATCATGATGGATTTTAGCTGCAGAAGTCAACTTGGCTACTTGTGTAGCTTGTTAGATTACAGGATAGATTTGTTAATCACATGCTTCCTAATCAGGCAAAGATGAGAAATCTATAGATTTAAAAGATAAGTGTTCATTAGAAGAAAACGTACGCTTAAGTCGGGTTTTTAAATCCGATTAAACTGTTCGATACATTAGGTATGGCTTCCATCACCACTGGTACCATATAATATGATTAAATATTTTGTCATTTGTTCATAGAGCAAATATTCAAAAAAGCTCGAGCGTACAAAGAGCAATCCTGGCTGTCCTGTCCACCGCCTTTCCCTGAGCATGCGGAGGCATTGTGATTCTTGTATCAATTTTTCTTATATATCCAATCAGTGCAATAATAAGTAATAAAAACTTGTATTACAAGTATAAAAGTTGGGGATAGCTAGCGAAAGTGCAAAAACCACTGCAAAAGCTTCTTCTGCATTGTCCAAACACACATTTTCATGAAAATGCACTGTCCACTTCTTCAATCCACAGCAGTCCAGTACCAAAAACCCTCTTTTAAGCTACATTGCAAGTGTATTGTAATAGTTAATAAAAGAAAAATCACACTGCAGTCATTAAGAGCCCAAAGAAACCCTCACAAATCGTAGACTTTATTCGTCAGAGTTTTTAAAATTATGAATTAATGCAATGTTAGCAATAAGTATACCACAAAATACAAGCACAAAGAGAAAGTGGGATACAAAGATTAAAGTCTGAGAACAAAAAAGAAAAAAAAGGGAAAAGGCCCAATTCCTCCACATTCAGTCCTGAAATTTAGTTGTGATGTATATAGTGAGAAACAGCATCATATCCTACACTTTAATTCATTTCTTAATACTCGTTTAGAGGAAACACATTAATAATAGAGCACCAGTGGAGAGATTTGACTCTAGTGAGTTAATACACGTCTCCCATACTTTACAGAATTGCTCTATTTCTCCATTAGTAACACAAGTTTAAATATTCATGTGGTAATAATTCTTTGCCATTCCTTCATTTTGGATTTTTCTTCTTGCTGCCAGGAAGCTGAGTAGATTCTATAAGATGGGTTTATTTGGTGACAGTGCTGCTTTACTAGAAAGGTGAAGGATCAAAGATAATTTTTTTTACTCTAAAATATGGACAACTTGTATGTGATATCTGTATCCCAGTATATGTGCAGCTTATAACAGGACCAAAGAGAAGTGAGTACTTAAGGTAAAGTGGTGAAAGAGCATTACTGAGAGCTGCTGGGTGAGAGACAGTATTTGTCCACATCTGGCCGTTAATGTAAAAAAAAAAAAACAAAAAAAAAACAATTGGCTGAAAAAAGTCTTCAATCAAATCCTGATGAATTTCTTAATCCATTGCAGGGCCAAAATGACAAAACGTGTGTCCCTGTCCAAATACTTATGAACTCGAATGTATATGTCCCTCCTGGACAAATACTTAGATATCAGGTTATAATTATAATTACTGACTTATAATTACTCAATATTGTGTCCTCTAGACAGAAATAGAATCCCTGTGTGTGTGGAGTGTACACGTTCTACCTGTGCTACAAGGGTTCTTCTGGGTTCTTCAGGTTTTTTCGTGGAACATAATTGCACTGTGGGCTTCTTGGAATTTCTAAGTTGTCTGTAGTGTTTGGCATCCCCAGCCTTGTGCCCTGATTTCCCCAGATAGGTGCCAATCTCCCCTCTGACCCAGTGTAGGGTAAGTGTTAGAAGTTCATTGAATGAATTGTCTTGTGTTGACAAGTTTCTACTAAAATAAGAATTTGGGATTGTAATTGTTGCTTTGTAGGACACTGTCCCTCTGACCTTGATCTAACCTATAGCTTGTGATTGTTTTGAGTGACTAGAGTGACCCCTAGCTCTAGAGAGAGAGAGGAATCATATTGTATTCACACGCCCCCCTGTGGTAGACTAGAATTGTTGCAGTTTTCAGACAGCTAGGTGAAACATACTAGTATCACAAACCAGGTACCCCATAACTGCTGCTATCACAGATACGGTACTAAAGCAGGCAGTGTACCCAGAAGTCATTGCTGTATTTTAAATAAGACACTGTTAATAAACATACAAAGTTTTCCTATAATGACATGCCACAAGCAATTTATTCCACGGTTCCAACAGAAACTCATTTATCTACCTGCCTATGTCAATACATTTATTTATATTCATATTCATATTTCATTCATATTCATTTTTAAATTACTCTTTCTTGGAAATGTCTTTCCAAAAGCAGAGATGCTTGTTTGCTAAAATGATGCACAGACCCAACAGGACACAGTAAAAGTGCTGATGTATTCATCAGTGAATTTGTAGTGCAGTGCTGATGGAGGTTTCCTCCTTCCATGGTTCCATCCTCAGCATTCTTCTACCGATATGTCCCTCCTCTGCACATGTCCAAACCATCTACATCTCGCCTCCCTCACCTTGTCTTTAAAATGTCCTACATTCGCTGTTCCTCTAATAAACTCATTTCTAATCCTGTCCATCCTCGTCACTCCCAACGAAAACCTCAACATCTTCAGCTCTGCTACCTCCAGCTCCACCTCCTGTCTTTTACTCAATGCCACTGTCTCTAATCCATACAACATCGCAGGTCTCACCACAGTCCTATAAACTTTCCCTTTCACTCTTGCAGATACTCTTCTATCACAAATCACTCCTGCAAATCACCCACTCCACCCTGCCTGCACTCTTTTCTTCACTTCTTGAACATCATTTGGATGATATAGCAGATTTGGCAACAGATTTTGCTTCACTGTAATTCCTGAATGATATTATTTATTTATTTTTTTTGAGAGAGAGAGAGTCACGACATCATTAATATTTAATTGCAGTTTTGCATGTGCTTTGTCACCAAACGTTCATAAAAATAAAATTAATTTACACCAATCTGTTTATAACACTGGTACAATGGAAAAAAAATCCTTTCATAACTTTCCATATAATGCTTACTGGGATGTTTTTCATTCCTGGCACACAAGCTTGCATTAACACAGACTTGTAATTTGCTTCACTACATAGTTATCTAACGGGGATTGGGGTGTGGGGGTACTTTTCTCACAGCAAAAATGTTTAATACCCTGCCACCAGACCGACAAAAGTTTATTAGATGTTTTTTTCTGCTCTCTCTTTACTCAATGTCTTAGTGAGGTCATAACCTCTCATAGGTTTCTGTAACAACGCTACATGGATCACTCTCAACTGATCCTCTCCCTTCCTCCATTAGACATTGATGATCGAAGGACACCTCGTCAGCTGAAACTTAACGCCAGCCAAACTGAGTTGCTGCTCTTGGACGTCAGGATCTTGTGTTGTCTCTGGACAGCTTTCAGGTCTGTCTCCATGGACAAGGTCAATCAAATGTCCTTTAGCTGACATGCTCATGCCAGTTTTTCCATTACAACCTCTGGAGGATTTGTCCATTTCTATCCACACTAGGCCACTCAGGAGCTTGTTCAGTCAGTGCTCTCATCATTTTAAAACATCATTCTGGCCAGTCTGCTCCACAAGTGAATCCAAATTGCAGCTTCCATTAAACCTTTTCAAGATCTCCCACATCACTCGATGCTCACCTACAGAGCCATAAATAGACCAGCAACTTCCTTCGTACTCCCCCAGCACTGCTCGACTTTCGACCACCATCACTCAAGGACAGGAAGGCATGCATTAAAACTCTTTTGAAATGAACAGTCTAGAAAGTTTATTTTAACTGAGAGAGAAAAAATATAAAATATCTAGAAAAAACATTTTACACACACACACACACACACACACACACACACATATATATATATATATTAATTTGGATTCGGTCGGGTGAAATAAGTATTTGATTCTCTACCAACCCCGTCCCTTAATGAAAGAACTCCTAATACAAACTCATTATGTGTCCAAAAGACACCAGTCACAGAATCAACCTCTTTCATTCAAACCTCTCCACCACCATGGGCGAGACCAAAGAGCTGTCAAGGGATGTCTAGATTGTAGACTGCACAAGGCTGGAATGGGCTACAAGACCATCAGATTGTTGCCTTGGCCATATGTTTTGGGTCATTGCCATGCTAGAAGATTCATCCATGACCCTTCTTCAGTGTTCTGGCTAAGGCCAGAAGGATCTCATCCAAGATTATACAGTGCATGGCCTTGTTCATGTAGTGAAGTCTTCCTGTTCCTTTAGCAGAGAAACAACCCCAAAGCAGAATGTTTTCTCCTCCAGATTTGACAGTGAGGATGGTGTTCTTGGGTTCATATATAGCATTTCTCTGCCTCCAAACACGACATGTAGAGTTAATGCCAGAGATCTTAATTTTGTTCCCATCTGACCACATTACATTCTTCCAAGCCTTCTCTGAATCATTTGGGTGTTAATTGCCAAACTTCAGACAGGCCTGTTTATGTGCATTCTTGAGCAGAAGAACCAATGGTTTTCTTGGTGACTTTGATCACAGCTCCCATTGGTTCAGTAACAAGGGCTTCCTGGGGATGATCCCTCACCTTTTATCAAAATCAGCCTTACCCAATGAGGTGAGATTTTACATGGAGCTCCAGAGCGATGGTGATTGACATCTTGTATTTCTTTCATTTTTGAATTATCGCACCAACAGTGGTCTCTTGCTCACTGAGCTTCTCGCTGATGGTCTTGACACATAAAGAGTTTATTTAAGGATTACTTTCTTAAAGGGACAGGACTAATTTGGGTGTGTGGGAGTCAGAATTTTTGCTGGTTGGTACGGGATCAAATACATTTATAACCTTTATAACTGATAATCTCTTTCTATATATTATGGGATATACACTATATTACCAAGAGTATTCAGTTTATATACCCAGCTGTATGTTCCATGCAAATGGAAGTGTCTAAAATATCCTTTGATATGTGTTTCTGCTCTCAACGTGCTAACAGCATTGGATTCTAGATTCTATCAGGATAACTGACTTACATTTTAATATATTTTTGACCATAGATACGTATGAAATTATGCCCAATAGTCTATTCTCTTCATAGCTTTTCTCTCCAGTGTGATGCTGCAAGGAGTGTCTGTATATGATGTCTGTATATGTTGGAGTTTCTATCCAGTAGAAAATCTAATTTCATCTATTTTGTCAGTCACATCGCACTTTGCCGGGGTCAATGGTATCTGCCCTAAGGCCTTCAGAATCAGCACAGCGGGTGCCTGGTAGCATAAAATACATTAGAAACCAATCAGATTTCTAGTTGGAGTCACTGGGGCCCTCTTGTAGGCGTCCAACCACGTCTTTTTTTCTGAGAAGAAATTAAACGGGTCACAGATATACTTACAAGGACATTCACAATATGGACTTTTCAAGTAAAGCTGGACATCATAAGGAATCTTCATCCGAAACAGTTACAAAAATGTTTTCATGAAAGATGTATATGTATTTATATGTTTCTTTAACACAATTTGGCTTGATTTCAGATCCCATGGAAACTCTAAAGCACTGAAAAATGCAGAGAAATGCATGGTCATTATATGGGGTTAATACCGATGCTTCTGCTCAAGATAATGTATGGGTTTCTTGCTTTAGTAATGACATTTATTCTCGATGTATGAGATAGCTCTCTCTGTAATACGTTTCGCTATAAAATTGATAAGATCAGTTGTTTCTAAAGCTGTGGCATCATAATGATATTATTAAGGTGGATTGATTCAGGCAGGACACAACTGAAAGCACTGGTGTGAAAAGTACAGTATGACTAAAAGTATGATTTGATTACAGAAAATTGAAAACATGACCATAAAAGGACTTCATTAGAGTAAACATGTATCTGATTCCTTTGGTCATTTGATTTGTCTATTAGGCACAGCTCATGTAGGAGGTTTTGGAGACAAGGTGAGGGAGGCGAGATTGAGATGGTTTGGACATGTGCAGAGGAGGAGCATGGGGTATATTGGTAGGAGAATGCTGAGGATGGAGCCACCAGGAAGGAGGAAAAGAGGAAGACCAAGAAAGAGGTTCATGGATGTGGTGAGGGAAGACATGCAGGTATTTGGATGATCCGCTGTGGCGCCCCCTAATGGGAGAAGTCAAAAGAAGAAGAAGATAAAAAAGCACAAGTGTTATATACTCAGTATAAGAATGACAGGAAGGAGCTTCACAGTTGTTTGTGGTGTTTGGTCCTGGTTTATATACTATTTTAATTGATTTTGGTAGGAAAAATACTGAACTAGTTATCTGACAGAGTTGGGTTATATATTTGTTTTTTATATCAGCTCCAGTTAACCTGAAACGGTTTGAGTTACTGTGAATGAAATCTTTCAAACCACGCCTGCGTGAAACTTCGCGCACGCGCAATGCAGTCCTGGTTGCCCGCACTCGTAGTACCATTGAGGCGGGACAAAAAAAAAAGAAGAACATTCGATTGGTCGAAAGTGCAAAAAAGAGGTGGGATTTAGGAAAGGAATCCGAGCTTGCGATTGGCTGTTCCTTTGAGCGTTAAAGAGAGAGTATCTTGTGGGCCGGAGGTGTCGAGGCTGTGCAGTGAACGGCAATGGAAGCGTTGGAGGGCTAAAGTAAAACTTCTCCAAGGTAACGCTCTAATGTCATCTCCTCTTCTCTGCTGAACTTAGTTCATGCTTTTTATATCTTAACTAGTATTTTTTGGCTTGAAGAACAGTCATGATCGTCGTGATTTACAGCTGGATGACGCCGTAAACTCATAAAACCTCCCCAAATAATTCAGCAAGGCTTCAGTTTTTTGTTAAAAGTTAAACCCTCGTGATTATTTATTACTATTGATACATTACTATGATCATGGTATAGAGAGATTAGAAACGGAGTGGTGTTTTGCAGCATGTGTCTCTCCTGGGCTTGTTTTTGGGGAAGTTGATGTGTTTGCGTGTCTGTATGCGAGTATGAACATGTTCAGGGCTGGGCTCAGGAGCTCTCTCACTCTCACTCACTCTTTATAACCATAAACTGCTATCAAAACTCTTTATACATTTAACAACATCCTTTTAATTAATTGGCATTAGATGAAGGGAAATTGAATGATAATCAGATGCCCTGTGTGCCAGTGGATTGCTGAGATTCTTCCTCATGAATATTATTTGTTATTGTTGCTTCTGCATAGCATTATGCAAATAAGGCTTCCTTCAATGAAATGTTTTAATCTGAACACAATGTCTTTCAAAAAGCGTATGGAATGTAATAAATAAGTAAACAACATGCAGTGTACCAGTTATAGTTCTTTTATAAACTCTAATAATAGCTGAAAAAAGCATGCAAGGAATTTCACTGTGATAAGCAGATAATGAACAGGATAAACACTACTGGTGCCAAACATTTACACACAAACAATTAAGAACTAATTTTGTCATTATTTGATAAACTTGCAGTTGCTTTGTGTCCATGAGAGCGAAGTCTTTCCTGCATTCATTTTCCAAACAAAAATAACATTTTCCCCCACTGCCTCTTGTGTTCCCAGGGTGCCATTATTAACTTCTAACATGTGTTGTGATGTCACAAAAGTGGGCGGAGCTTACAACTTTTCTAGTTTGTTCAGTATATTGATATCTTTACAGTTTATAGACGTTTATAGTACAGTTATAAAACGTGTCTGTTTCTTTAGCAAAGAATTAAAAACGGTCTGTGAAGTAATAGTTCAGGAATCTGGAAAACTGGGAACATGTCTGTGATATTATTAATAATTACCATAATTAATGCGTTTTAGATGTACAATTATATTTATCAAAATTATATTATATCGAACTTGATAAATACATGTTTTCAAGCATAATGACAAAATATATACTTTTGTTATGTACTATATATCACCATATACTACCCAAGACCTTTATTGTCTTAGTCATGACTTTGACTAAAATCTCAGGGGGGTTTCCTTATGTAATATAGCAGCCATTCAGCAGAACACTTCTAACCTTACACTACATAAACGTGTCATAAATGTACCAAATGCAAATCCAATCTGTATCGTCAGGAAAAAAAAAAAGCAGCTTCTTTCTGAAACCACATCGAGTTTACGAGTGTCTTTATTTCCTCTTGCTACACTGCATATTCAATGACCACATATGTGTGAAATTCACAAAACAGGCACAAAACACTGGTGATGAATTTGTCTCGTTGTCTAACCGGAAAAAATCCACTGCACCTAAAATTCTATTCGATTCGAAAAAGAAACGCACACACGTCGACGTTTTAATGAATTTTTCCTGCTCAAAAAAGCACCTAATTTGTAAAGAGATGCGTACAACAAAAAGCCGTGCGTCAAGGCACCATTACTGTACCGATGGTACTTTCCTAAATGTACACAAAAAAGTAGTTCTTGCAATGATCAGCATGTGAAAGTCTCTACCTAGAAAACAGTCCGCGTTATGGTTGTTGTTGTGCAGCCTTATATGGTTGTTGCACGAAATGGCAGGTTGAGAAATTAGTCACGCTGGATTTTTGTTAAAAACGGCAAGAGAACTACCAAAATGAAACTGATGCCCTGGTGACCAAGATTCAGGTCAGAAAATGTCTGTATATGAACATGTGTGTATGTATACATAGACACACACACACATACACACATATATATAGATACGTTAAGTAGTACTGGTATCAATACGACTCCAAATGTGTTCTCTGTGTACATTGTCTCTAGGCTGTAGTACCCAGGTATACCATATGTCCCATTTGCCAGAGTAAAGATGCCATAGTCTACCATCTGCTATATACTTAATAGATTGTTTGTATTAATACTACAGGTGCTGTTGAATGCTTGATTCTGATTGGTCATGAGGTGTCGAATCATTTCTTATAACTGCAGCTCTGACACTAGAGCCGGCTCTCACAACTTCATATAATGCGTTTGTTATGTAATGACATTGTCTCTGTTCCCTAATCTTTAGTTTGAAAGAAAGCGCAAGAAAATAAACTAGAGAGAGAAAAGACAGAAAGGGTGAGGGAGAGAGAGAGAAAGAGAGAGAGAGGGGGTGGGGGGCCAGTGAAGAAGCAACATTTGTAAATGTATGTGCATGAACATAAAGTGCATCTTGGGTCACTTCCTTTAGTCATAAGAGCAGCTGATTGCATCATCTTCTTTGCATGGATGGAGAACTGATCTGGGTTTTAGCAATGCTATGAGTAAAAACACACACACACACACACACACACACACACACACACACACACTTTGGTGCAGGATATTTGATAGATGTTTCAGAGCTTGATGGAGTTCACAGATCTTAATCTCTACTTCACAGAACCATCCAATGTCTTTTCATATTGTTTTGTTTCATTGCAAATAAAAATTGGAGACAAAGACGATTAGAAATTTCAGAACTCGGTTTGTCTCAGCGGTTATTACGAAAGGTTTTTATGGAAATCTGATCTTCACTTCAGACTCCGATGTAATTCAGACGCATTAAAAGAGGCTTACAAAGTTACCCACATACATTAAGAATGGAGAAATCTTCATTTGATCTCTGATTCACTCATTCAAAATGCATTAAAAGCAAATGTGTACAAAAAGGTTTTTTTTTTTTTATTATCATGAACCACAGAGGGTTTGTATCAGAACCGGTCTGACGGACCTCGAAGACAATTCTATAGAATACGCTCCACTCCTGTGTGGTTTATTGACAGAAGTGGAACATCGGTTGTGAAAGGTTGAGTTTCTGAATGTGTTCATTTCAATGAATAATAAAAATTATATAGAATGGAACCAGTTTAGAAACAAAAATGAAGCTAATAATAAAAGCTGAGGAAAGACTAGAGTCTTTAAAGGATGAGGATCTATAGAGGATCTTACGATGCAGAAATGAACAAATATGACTAATTCTTTATGTACTAAAAGGTCAGCATGCCATGTTTCAGAAAAACCACAGAAGTTTTCCTTCCTGAAGACTTTCCTGTAAATGTACATGAATAGCTTTATTTTTCATTGTTGGTGCAAGCGCCGATGACGAAGACGCCTTCCAGAGATGAATGAAATCAAATTTTAGATTGATTCTTTATTAAAAAGCTCAGAAATTTCACAAGTACAATTGATGGGTAAGACTTTGCACATGGCCTGGGGTCTCCAAAACCTAGGAGAAGTTAAAACTATGAGGTTGTCCTCTTTCGGTGTAGTAGTGGAATGTTATATTCCAAATAGATGTGACAGAAGCTTTCCGACCAATGATTAGCTTTCAAAACTATACAGTTCCTACGATGGGCCTTGTGAACAAGTAATCATGCAAGTCGTTGCAGGGACCCAAAGATCTGTCCCAAACCCTTCTAGACCAGGTAGAATAAGGTGCTGTTCGAGCACTTGAAGTCAACAAGTGTGCAGACACTATAAATTGGTGCTCCTACAATGTCCAAAGTAGAAAGACGGATGCCAAGCTTCAAGATTTATTGCATTAATGTGGAAATTGTTTGATAAGTGGGAAGTGAGTGGGTCTTACTTTTTGAAAAGCATATTTAGCCTCAAGTCTTGGGTGGATAGCAAGACCATCTGGTCCACCCTCTTCTGTCGAGGAGTGTGTCAATGAGTTCTTGACCCATTGTAGGTAGTGATAGTATCTTAGTTTAGTTAATCAACATTGGCTTTTGGCCTGGGGATGGTAACTTAAAAAGAGAGAAATTGAGTTTAAGCCTTGAAACAAAAGGCTTACAGAGCTTTAGATATGATCTAGGTGCTGTAGCCTAAAACCATGTCTCCTTAGGAGACCGCTGTACCTGAATACATATTTTTGGTGGTACAGTTTGGTGGTCTTCATCACCACTTTTGGGGAATGGTGCTTGGTTAGAACTTTGGTGTTATCTTGTTGTTTAAGCAGGTCAGGGGTCTGGGTGTGTTTTGTGCAACCATGGTATATAATATGGACCACATACATGTACAGTCTTCCACAGAATTCCTGTCAACAAAGAGCATCGATGGCCACCAGAACGTTTTGTTAACCTCTTTAGAGAAAAGAAATCCTTTGAGTCAGTGGTGAGTGAGTTTTTATGACATTGGGACAATAGAACACCAATGCTGATTTCAGAGGTGATCACAAATGGAAGAGAAGCGTCACAATGGCATAGAAAATGTGTGCCTGTGAACTTTTCTTCGAGTATTTCATAGAATTTTGGGTTTTCCTGTGTCAGGCTTTTATTGACGCACCTGTAAAATTGGGAGAACTTTCTGGAGTTCTTTTGAGAACAGTCCAAAACGGCAAAGGCGATTTAATGTGATTGCTGGTGGCCAGAACTCAATAGTTTTCCTTGTGACACTAAATTAAGTTTAAAAAGTTAAAACAGAGACCTGGTAATTTTGCTAGATTTCCTGGTCATACACCAGAAGGCATCATTATCACCAAAGTCAAAAATACAAGCAAATGTATAATAAAACATGACAATACAAGTGGATAATCCAGAAAGAAGAGCAGAAAGAAACGCTCATATATAGGATAACCCCACAGCGACGACTAGCGCGAGTCAGCAAATCTATACAGCCCCTAGTCCGTACTTGTTTGTGTACACTGTAATAGATGTCGATCTCTGTGTAAGTAGTAACAAATGACCCCCTGTGTGTTTTGTCTGTCGGGTGTAAGATGTCTGTGGAGGCGGAGTCGTTGCTGCAGGAGGTGAAGGAGTGTATAGAAGCAGCTCAGAACTATAGAAGTGAACTGCAGCAAAGATTACAAGGACTGAGCCAGGCACGCAAACAGGTAAACACACACACACACACCCACACCAAAGTGTTTCACAGCAAATCAAGAGTCTTCTGACTGACCGTAAGACCCACCTGTATCCAGTACTAACTAATGTGAGCAACCTAAGAGAAAAAGAAAGAAAAAAAGAGAAAGAAAGAAAGAAAGAGTAAACCAAAGATCACATGGGGCACAAAGGCGCTTTACAACAAGCCTAAGTGGAGCCACATTGCCAATGGCGATACAAACAGGACAAGCAGGCGATAGCAATGCGAGTTTCTGTCCTTTGTTTTCAGTTCTAGCTAATAAAATCTGCACTCAAAACCAAAAGTTCAACCCTCTAATAGTGTCAAACCGTCCATGGGTGTTATTTTTACACGTTATGGTGCGCCCATGTCCCCTAAACCAGTGCAGTTTATTATAAATAGTTCTTTGAGCATTGTACACACAGTAAGTTAGTATATGCAGTTACAGTGTGTAAGAGTCTTCAGTGTATGCACATTATGTGTCCTTAAAGAGACATGAGCCAGAACGGTGATGTGAGGCTAAACGGTGTGTTAAGGTTTGGCAGGCTATGCACAGAAGAATCTCAATGTCTGCTTGTGTGGGTGTGTGTGTGTTTTCTCCAGCAGTTTCCTCTCAGAAATGCTGTGCTTATCGAGCGTAAACAACACTGTTATTTCCTGCAGAGACAACCCACACTGTACTGTACATACGTCCGCCTGTTTGGATGCATCCCAACTTTCTCTTTTTTTCTCTCAGTTTAGCATCCTTATTGACCTTCTTGAGTAGAGCATTTTGTAGCTACCTAAAATATAAAATTAAATAAAATTAAAATTAAAAACCACACTAACACTGCTCTTTATAATAACATACGATACCACGCGATAACCGACGTGACACAAACCTCGTGCTGACGAACATAACGGCACCAATCTGGCAACCTGATGAAACACCTTTAATGGGGAGCTTGTGGGCCACTGACCTGAGCGGTCACAGATTGTGTAGCAGTGACGTGGGTGTGCAGTGTGTCTAAGATCCCCTCACTTCAGCGAGCACTAAGCACCAAGACGTGACCAGCTTCCTTCCCCATCGCTCGCCGAGGTCTTCACTTTGTCCGCACAGAGCGTAGTAATAGTGCTAACTGGAACCGAAACCAGATAAAGAGCACCAGTGAGAATTAAATGCCGATCAAATCCATTTTCCGATCGTTTAACAATACAAATCAATAATGGCTATAAATATTCATATGAATAATGAATAACAGTAAAAAAAAAGTGTGTGTTAGAAAGGGGTTGCATTTACGTGATCAGAAACCATGACAAAGAATTTATTAATCTTGAAAAATGTTATTACTCGATCTACGTACGTAACTGAGGATGTGTGTATAATCAGTTTGTCCTGCAGCCATGCTATCAGTGTTATTTTAGGCTTTGTGTTTCCGTTTCCTGTTCAGCACAGACAGCGCTATCTCTCTCCGCACACACACACACACACACACACACACGTAAGCACAGACAGACAGACTGAATGCACCACGTTTGCAATGATGAAAGGTGTTTTCTAAATGCTTCACCAGTAGCTCCATGGTGTGTGTGTGCGTTAATAGTAAGAACTGGATCTTCTTCATTCCAGAAACATAAATGAAATTACAACAAATCCAAACCATACAGATACTTTGTGTGTTCATCTACATCGTTTGACCTAAACCTTCAGCTTTCCTTTCCTCGCGGTATTCTAAATTACGCAAGAAAATAGTAGCATGTGTGCCATACAGAGCATACAGAGTCTTTTATGGAGTGGAAGAAAGTTCTGTGGACAGATGAGTACAAATGTGAAATTTTTTGGCTCCAACAGAAGATCTTATGTAAGATGAAGAACAGGAGAGAAGATGTTGAATGCCTCACCCCCCACAGTCAAACATGGAGTTGTAAGCGTAAGCGTTTGGGGTTGTTTTGGAGCAGGGAAGGTTGGAGACTTATTCTGGGTGAAAAGGAACCAACATGGCTACCATTCCATATTGCAACAGCATGCAATTCCATCTGGACTGCAGCAAATTGGAATCGACTTCAATCGACACACAAGTCAGTAACCTCAGATCCTCTGGCTCCTCCCTTCATTTACATATTAATGCTCGACCACACCCCCTCTTCCACAGTAACCTTTTCGCAAATGAAGCATTCTTATTCACGCTCATGTCCTGACCCACTTAAGTCCCACCCGTTACTGTTTTTTGAAGCTATCATGAAGCATGTCATCGGTTTGACGTATCGAAAGACCACGACTCAGTGAGCAAAGACCATTCCGAATTAGCGATGTCAAGAAGAACGACCCGTCACTAATTCTGAATGCACACGAATGAACTAATACGACTAGTGTACATGTGTGTGACCACTAGTGTGACCATCATTCCTCCAGATTGGATGTAAATCGACAAAATATACCAAAGATCGGCTTTTGCCATACTTAATGAACTGTTATTGTTGTTTCCGAACAACATAAATTACATTCAAATCCTCACTCGTGGCCACTCCATTAACACTTCAGCTGTTAAAGAGGCACTGGATCAGTAAACCAATCTTCATGGTGAAGGGAAACAAAATAATCTGTCTCAAGGTTTGTTTGGGTTGAGAGAAAAAAAATGCTGACCCTGTCTGTGACCTTCAATGGAAGCAGATACAAAAAGTGACAAACAGCTCTATTTTGAATTGATATTAGTATTTATAGCAGAGTATGAATAGTAGTATACCGGTTTACAATTGCTGACTGCTGGCAGGATGATCTCTTATCTACAGATCTGCTCTCAGATAAACACCTAGTGCACAATGTCAGATATGCGCTCAGATAACGCCTAGTGCACACTGTCACACTCTGTAATGTGAAACTAAAAGATTTTTGCATGCACTCTTGGCTGGAATGTAAACAGAAGTTATTGAAAGAGAAACACGGATAATAAATAAAGACAAACCGGATTATTATACACCACGAGCACCTGTATTGAGTTTTTTTTCCCCCTCCATCTTGTACAAGAGGAAACATGTTTGCGTGTTTTCTCTTTCAATTTGAACAGCACGAGAGACAGGAAGTGTGCGGTTTCATCTTGGTGAATCGGAGTTTGAAACGTAAAGAGAGGCCCTTGTCTTATACCATTTCCTCTTTTTTTTTTTTTTTTCCCCCTTTCACACACACACACCATCTTAAAGCAGCTCTTTATGCATAAGCTGTACATGTAGTACAAGTCATACACATCAAATATTACTTATTCATTTTTGTACCTGATGTAGGTGAGACACTCAGCTATGCAGGCTTATCAGGCATAGAATTACACTGTGGCCAAAAGTTTGTGGACACCTGAGCATAAGATCAGTATGTGATTTATTTATTTATTTTTTACATCCCACGTGGGAGATGTTACACTAGATTTTGTGGATATTTGTGCTCATTGATCCACGTGTTCTTATGGAGGTATTAATGGAGGAGCAGGAGATCTTTTACTCCAACCCTTGTAAAGCATATCTTCATGGGTTTAAAACTCTCCTATTTTAATTGAAGAGACGGCCAAATTTGATGCCACTACATCCAAAGACAACCTTTACAATCGTGTGTCTTTTCAACTTTGTTTGGGAAAAATCACGTATGACTGGTTTCCCAATACATTTGGCCATATTGTATATCTATCTATTTAATGTCACTGAGCAGAATTAAGTTTTACCCCCTGTAATTTCTCATCATGCCCTGAATGGAAGGTTAAAATGGGACGTATTGGGGCTGTGGGCAAAATGTTTGTATTAAAATGAACTTTGAATTGGAAAGATCCCCAGAGAAACGATCCCTGCTGAATTCCCAACAAATTTGCCAACGAAAGGCTTTTCATAGCATCTGGAGTCCATATTTTGATAATATAGTAACCCCATTAAGTGATGTCATAATACTCGTCTTTTATGCAAGTCTGCCCCCCTCCCCTTCTACATATTTCCTGTTTTACTGCTCATAGTGCCAGGAGCTCCATTGGTTCCTTTAGTCTTATAAAGGGTTAAAATGTGAAATATTAAAACATATATATATTAAAAACCCAGCCATTAGCCAGTGCACTCTTAGTGCCGGTCCCAAGCCCGGATAAATAGGGTGGGTTGTGTTAGGAAGGGCATCCAGCGTAAAACATGTGCCAAATCAAACATGCGGATCAGGAATCAGAATTTCATACCGGATCGGTCGAGGCCCGGGTTACCAACGACCACCACAGGTATCGTTAGCCAACAAGGTACCGGTGGAAATTGGGCTACTGTTGGCCGAAGGAGGAAAGCAGATGTACAGGACGGGGGGGTATAAAGAAGAATGATCCGCTGTGGTGACCCCTAATGGGAGAAGCCGAAAGAAGAAGATGATGATGTGTGTGTGTGTGTATATAAAATATACACACATGTATATAAATATATAAGAACTGTTGCTATGCTGCAGTTATCAATTCTATTCTAAGGCCTCGCCCTCTTTTGTGTCAAAGGTGCGAGGAAGCTCCACTCACACCCGCGAGGTGTTGAAGCGGCATTTTCAGGATCTCCAGGCGACTCTGAGCCGTTTGCTAAACGAGCGACTGAACACGCTCCTGCAGGAAGTGGATGCCATCGAGCAGGACAGCATCAATCCGCTAGACGACTGCCAGAAACTCATCGAACATGGCGTCAAAATGGCCGACGACCTCCTGCGTGAAGGTGAGGCCCGAAAATCTAGTCTGGTCAGCACTCACGCTACAACACACAGTGGCAGATACTCACGGTATTATAAATACACAAGATTCTCATTAGTTATCATCAGCGTCTTCGGTATCCACTTTATACCGTGTCGCCTGACAGATGTTTGTGGATGCCGAAAAATGAGTACACCTGGTTTGTACTTTTGTAACACTGACATGAAACCGATGCCTTGTCTTGGACATCCGGGGTCTCGTGTTCAGAGGGTCGGGGGTTCGGTAATTTAGAGAAGAAATATGAAGTATGTTTAGAAGAAGAAGCCATCGTTTGTCACAGACACACTACAGCTTGTTAGGAGGTTGGGCTCAGCAGGAGACAGCGGGTCAATCATGATACAGAGACGCTGAGTCATCAATATTTCCCAAGAACAGCACATCCCCTAAATAAATTATTTTGGTTTTATATATATACACTATAGCGATTTTTGAATCCTGTCTATATTAAAGAGTCCTTCTAAATAAAATCCTCCTGATTACAGAAGTAAAGGTTTTTAATGCCTCCTGTGCATCCAGGTGAAGCGGCGATACGCTGCGGGATCAGTGACCGAGAGGACAAACTGTGCAGCTTTGCGAAAAAAGCCCTTCACATCCAACTAGACAGGTGGGAACCGAACGCTGGTTAACTTTCTTCTGCGAATAAACAGACAGGGGCTTTCGTCTCGTTAAACAATACTCACTAACGAAGTCGATGCGTGCGCAGCCTCCCCGAGGTGCCGGCGCTGGTGGACGTGCCGTGTGTATCGGCGCAGCTGGACGACTCGTTGCTGTGTGCGATGCAGGAGCGAGTGACGCGCCACGGAAGTGTGTCGTCCCACCCGCCCGTACAAATCGAGGAGCTGGTTGAGAGAGCCGGTGGGGTGTTGGTGCGCTGGAGCAAGGTAACACACGCATACACACACACACACACACACACACACGTGTGCGCGTGTTCAGGCAGTACGTACAGGTGTATCATCTTGTGTGTTCATGTGTGTCTGGGTGGTAGGTAGACGAGGACTTTTACCCTCAGGAGTACAGACTGCAGTACAGACGCAGCAGCTCCACCCATTACGAGGATGCGTACGTCGGGAGCGAGTGCGAGTTCATGCTGCTGCACCTGGACCCTCACACGGATTACCTGTTCCGAGTGTGCGCACGAGGCGAGGGGCGCACCGAGTGGAGCCCGTGGAGTGTCCCGCAGACCGGATACACAACCCTCACAGCGCACGGTACACAGCACACACACACGAAGTAAACACGTACAGTGGATATGAAAACATTTATAACATTTGCCAGACATCTTTTTCCACAATTTACATTTATCTCATTTATCTCATTCTCATTTATCTCATCTCATTCTGAATCTTAATGCACCTTGTGTGTGTGTGTGTGTGTGTGTGTGTGTGTGTGTATGTGTGTGTGTGTGTGTGTGTGTGTAGAGTGGAGTGCCGGTGTGGATGGGTACATTCTGAGCAGCAGGAAGAACATGGCTCTTCGCAGCGACTCGTCATCCTCAGGAAGCGCATCTGTGCTTTACTCCAACGCACCATCCTACTTCTGCGGACAAACCCTCACCTTCAAGTACGATCTCTGGCACTCTTGATTGCATACAGTTCTCGAATGATGACCCTGTAAGAGCTCTTTATAAGGAGTTTTAATGAGCTCTTTAGCTATGGAAATATTAAGGTAGCAGTTTAATTTGTAATATGCAAAATGACAATGCGATTAAAAATGGCGGTTTTTCTGTATTTCAGGTTACATTTTCTATTTCCATGTGTGCAAAGTTTGGTGCAAAAGCCAAATCTAAATAAAATGATATCATTTACATTTGCCATTTTCAACAGTAGTTGAAATTCATTTCTATGCAATTTTGCAACTAAGGAAGCGGTAAAATTACTACGTAATTTACATATTCAAACTACTGTTGGAAATGACAAATGTAAATCATACAATTTAATCGTTTTTGTACCAAACTCTGCACATATTGTTGGAAAGTATACATTTAAATACAGAAACGCATGAATATGCTGATTACGGAACATAGCGGTAGCAAAATTCTATTTAAAAATCTGCTACCGCTACGCTTCCATATTCAGCTAATGCTAGCTAGCTTCATGTGAGGGAGTTTCATCTGAGAGACTTTCTTGTTTTTAATAAACCTCCTTAGTCATTTAGAATTGAACGATGCTAAATACTGGTCGCGCGAACAAATCTAACTACTGATCAGTGATGATGAGGGTTGGAGAATCAATGAAGTGGTAATTAATGCCGACTTGCTGCTGTGGAAGAGGTCAGGACCGATTTCACTGCTTTGCCTTTTGTTTGTAATGAGTTCTTACAAGCATTGCAGCTGACTGTCACTTCTGCTAGTTACCAGGTGACTTAGCTAGCTTTATTTGAAGGATTCAGCCAAGAGACTTTCTTCTTCTTAAACAATCTTACTTTTTTAGTCATGTTTCACACTTTTTCACCATTCAATTTGTGGGAAATATTAGGTACCATGTAAATAGTCCGAAAGTTCTTGATGTGTTTGAAGCACTAAAAATGGACAAATTGTTAGGATCTGTGTGAGTTCCAAATTGTGATGTCTAGACGACTGTTTCAGAGCATGTCCAACTGGTGTAGTTCCAGGTACATGGTTGTTAGTACTAAAGCAAAGTGAAGAACAAGACTGTAGAACATTACTTATAATCTTACACTCCAGTGCTCATGTTAGTTCTCACTCTCCAGTGTTCTGTATTGTTTAAAGACTATAATCACACTCTTGATGTTACCCAAATGAGGATAAGGCTCCCTTTTGAGACTGGTTCCTCTCAAGGTTTCTTTCTCATAACATCTAAGGGAGTTTTTCCTTGCCACAGTCACCATAGCTGTTCATCAGGGATAAATGCACACTGTTCACCTTAACTGTTAATTTCTGTAAAGTTGCTTTGAGACAATGTCTGTTGTGAAAAGCGCTATAGAAATAAACTTGACTTGACTAGCGGTGAAATGGCGAGTAAAAGACAGCCTGTCTGGTCCAATCATACAGCAGAGCTGTTATAGCAGCTTTCTGTGGAACTGCAGATCAGTCAAGAGTGCCCATGCTGATCACTGTACACCACCAAAAGCTCCTACAATGGACAGGTGAGAACCAAACCTGGACCAGAAAGTGGTCTGATCTGGTGTATCACTTTTTAGGACGGTTGGGTGCGTATGTGGGTGCGTGTCACGGAAAAAAGGTGGAACCAAAATAATTTGGCTAGACAGATATGATTGGTTATTACATTTTTATATTTGAGAAGAATGTACTGGGAAAGTTAAACAGACAAAAAGACTAAAGCGCTGCTGCATCAGCCCCTATAGAGTTCAGGCTGACTTTCTCCTAGTGTGTTCAAATACATATTGTATGTATACAAGTAGCCTTATAGTTTTCTAGGCTAGAGATGAGTGGTTATATTTCTGCTTAAATCACTCCTGAATGACACTGTGTGTGTGTGTGTGTGTGTAGGATTACAGCAGCAGGGCAGATGGATAAGCGTGACAGTCTGGGGGTGTGTGTGGATAAACCCGGTAATTCAGAATCTCTGCAGAGGGACCAGGCTGTGTGCATCTCCACTAACGGTAGGTCTGATCCTCACCCTCAGTGATGAACAACAACACTCTTTAATATCACATCAAAGCGAACACTGGCACGTCCTCGTGATTTCGGCCATGAAGTTAATAAATCAACATTTGGGTTTTCGCTATATTTGGTGTATATCTGTTAGTTCGCTAGCTAAGTGTGTACCTGTATACATGAATAATGTAAAGTTATGTAACACCTGTCACTTCAAAGTGTTAAATCTTATTCAGTGAAAAGTGCTAACTAGCGAACAGGGATATTAAGGGGATTGAATAATTAATGAAGCAGTAGTTAATGCTGACTTGCGGGAGAGGTCAGGAGCGACTTCACTGCCCTGCCTGGTCTTTTAAATGAGTTCTCATGAGCTTTTATGGTGTAACAGTCCAAAAACGGACTTGTACACCATAAAGCCTCCATCTCGTCGTTTCCACACGATCCTAATTATCATGACGTGTACTCACGCAGGTGCCGTGTTTGTTAACGGGAAAGAAATGACCAACCAGCTTCCCGCAGTCACCGTCGGCTCAGTGATCACCTACGATATGGAAGTGGTCAGCATTATCCCAGCGAACAACAACAACCCGAGCGACGCCATCAGCTTCAAACTGCGGGTTACAATCGGTTCAGGGAACCGGGAGGTGGTTTTTGATTGGCTGCTCGACCAAGTTGTGGACTGCCTCTTCTTCGGCTGTTCCTTCACAAACCCAGGGTGGAAAGTGCTGGTTTTCTGATACTCAGTTTATTATTATTATTTTATTTTTGGCTGATGTGCTTCATTTTGTTTGTATCTTGACGTCAAAGCTGTTTACAGTGTTTACTCACACGTACAATTCATCGCAAACTAGTGTTCATTTTTAACTTGCTGTCCGAGCCACCACGCGAAAATTTTAAGCTCCGCCCAGCAAAAAGGGAGCTTGCGATGATGCTGGTCATCATTGGAAATAAGAGGTTATTTCCAATGGGCAAGTATTTCCTACTTCCCTAGTTATTCCTTATAAGTGGTTATTCCCTTATTTCCAACGACGACCAGCAACACCAGCTCACTTTTTCCGAAAACTGCGTATGCTAGCCAGCCGTCCAATCTTACCAGAGCCTCCTACTTCTGAAATCTGTTTTTGAAAGCCTTTGCCCTTACCATGCTGGTCAGCAGTGACATCACATCATACCGATTGACCCTCATGGTTGCCTACACTGTTTACACGACGGACCCATGATTTCATGCTCAATCATGAACGGCTCGCTAGTTTCCAGGGAAGCTTTCAACAACACAGAAACAAAAGGGCTAGAATAACACATAACTCACGCTTAATATAAAACGCCTTGTGCTTATCCAAAGATACCGTATACCCAGCTTGCTAGTTTTGAACAGCAACACTCATTTAACGTTAAAAACAATCTACATTTAATAAGAACGTAGACAAGAATGCGAATCTCATTAGGAAACAGTGCTACAGTGAACTACAACAAACAAGTACACGATGATTCTAATAGGATTTAAAGGTGAAAATCTATTCTTTTTACAGCATTTTGGCTTACGTACTTCTCTCAGTAACAGGTGTGTTAAGGGTTTTTTTTTATAGATAATAGATAGATAGTCTGCAGTCTTGAGTTGCAGAGCATGCTGGTTTACCACAAAAGCTCAGATGCAGATCTTCGAGGTTGCTTCCTTTTTTCTCTCTCTTTTTTCCAGGGGGTAGGGGATATAACTTTTGAAGTAAAAATGATTTTCTGTTTCTGCGAAAGCTAATCTGGGGATCTGGACTAAAATGAAACTGCATAACAAATGTGAATCTTAAAACCGTAAGTCAAATCTGTACACCGTTTCGACACGCGTTCCATTTGAAACGAGACGCTGGGCTGGGAAAGCTGTACATCTTAGCAGCCTTGATGTTTAATTAACTTTTCTAAGCAAAAAAGAAACAAAAATTGTTTCTCTTCGACATAGTGGAATTCAGGGGTAGCAGTCGTAGCTACGGTAAATACAACAAAACGTTTTGCTGACTACTTACGATGATCTACTGTTCAAAAAATATGACCACATTTGCTAAATGACAAGCTTGCTAACCTGCTAGCTAAAGAAAAATAGTGCAATTCCAATGGTTGACGAGTCCAGAGTCAAGAATCAAACCCAATTTGAACTCTAGACCAACACTAGTCAGTATTGGAGCAATAAATGAACGCCAGCTATCTGAAAGGTACTTAGATGTTATAATGCTGTTGAACAGGTATTCAGACACGTAGCAGGGTTGATCAAACTGTGACGGTTTAGTGAATTTGTAGCTTTGTACCTCATTTGCGTGTGTGTGTGTGCCTTCTGAATACACCTGATAGAGCGCAGCGAGATTTTCGCCAATCATTAATAAAAAACGTTCAATTCTACTGTATTTGTATTGTGCTTCGTAGAACGGTATAAAGCCACACAGCTGTGGCATAGCAAAACAACCCGAGTGAGAAGGAACCCTGGAGAGGAACCCCTGTGTGATTGTCAGAAGAACAAACACTGTACACCAAGAGTGTTGAAAGGACGTTCATTGTGAGCATCAGGCTCGTGTTTATGAGGACTTCTACAGTTCTTATGTGATTCAAATTGACAGTATACTGGTGGGCCCGGACATGGGAGCTCAGGAAAGTGATGGCTCAGTGGTAAAGACTGATCAAAAGGTCATGAGTTCAAATCCCAGCACCACCAAGCTGCTACTGTCAGACCCTTCAGACCCTTACAATCAACTTCTCAGATACCGCCAGGATAGTGCACACAAGCATGTCTGTGATGCACAGGAACCCACTTTTGGTTATAAGATTGATTGCATAAGAACCCACTAATGGTTATAAGATTTATTGCTATGAAAAGAGGTTAAAAAGGGTCATCAAATGGATGATTCCTGTACACAAGAAAAGCACCAGAGTGACCTTGTTTCCCAGATAAACACAGAGAGAAAATAGGAAAATATGTCTTACTTTGCTAGCGCCTGGTGAAACCGGGCAGCCCTGGTTAACAGTCGGTCTTGCGCACTGTGACAACAGGAAACACCTGCTGAATCAAACACAGATGAACAAATAGGTGCTTCTAAAACCCAAAGAAACCAGGTGCTCTTTATTGCTGGGTTACTCAAATAAAATAAAACCCACTAGTAATTATATTAGAGCGATTATATTCTTTTAAAATGATTAAAGTTCTCTTACCACTTCACCAAATCCTATGCTGGTGTACACCAGGATCTAGAGTGAGGGGAAATGTGTGGACCCTTTTTGCTATTTAATATACATCCAGTAAATACTACCATCTCACATTTGCAGTATCGGAAACCTAGTGAAGAGGAAGGACAAAAGCTACAGTGCTATAGCAAAGATTTCACCTTAAACCACAAACATGGACCTACAACTAACTTTCCCCCTGAAGATGAGCTGAGCTTTAATAATAAGAAATATCTATATATGAAAAAGTTGCAGGACAACCTGAAAGCAGCAGGAACAAATACAATAAGAACATAAACTGCATCTCAATAATCTTTGTTCCTGCATCTCAGAAATCTTCAAGCCAGACAAAATATGATATACTATGAATTAGAATTTTTGGCAGTAATTCAGGATCATGTAAACAGGCTTTGATTATGATCCCATATTCACCAATCACACAGTGAAGTGGGAGTATTATAATACAGAGTATTTGCTTTATATGCTAAATGGGACTGAAGCAATACACATGACTGAAGGAAGCATAAATGGAGTCATGTACTATGCCATATTAGAAATTATTGTTATGAAGACAAAAGTTTCAACAAATCAAATAAATCTTGCATTCTCCTGATTTGAATATTGTTGGGTATTTATAGAGGATCTGGCAGTTACGTATGTATGAATGCAATCCTTTTAACCATGGAAAACTGAAGATGATGATAATAAGGCCTTACAGGACTTAAAGGATCTTCTAATGTCTTGGTGCCAGATCCCACAGCATGCCTGCAGATGATTTGTGGAGAGCTGTTATGATGACCCAAATAAAACCTACACCATATTTACCAGATGGTTTAAGTGTTATAGCTGATGGGAATGGTACTATTCTAACTGGGAATAATGGTAGCAGATATGAGTGGCGTTTCTTATCCATTCAGAAAGCTAAAGCCAAAGCCTTGCAGTTTACACTGTGAGCACAATTATTAAAATAATTAACAAAAATCAATGGCAATGAAAAATCCTTTATTTTTTTATGAAACAAAACAACTCTTTTTTTTTGATCAAAAGCACCAACAAGCTGGCTTATATCAGTTTATATATCATTTACTCTCCCCATGGCCAGCTGTATTTTGTGCAAACGATGCCGGTCTCTGTTCGAGGTGTTAAAAAAAACAAACAAAAAAAAAAAACAGATTTATTAAAAAAGTCTAGCAAAAAAAAAGCTCCAACTGAAACAATGTGAAGCCTCAGAAATGGACTCCCTTTGGTATGTGAACTCAATAAAAAATAAAAAAAAATTAAAAACCCTCATCGTGGATGATTCCTGAATATAACCTACTTTTTTTTTTTTGCATCTATTCGTATACCCATCACACAGTACTGCTACTTTCTCTGAAACAGCATCTGCATTTCCGCGATTACGTACACTATGGTGTAGAAGGGAGAATTTATTTTTTTTGCACACAAATTAGGAAAAAAAAACAACAACAAAAACAGTAATTAAGACGAGCAAAAGCATTTGTAAATAGATCGATTCGGAAAATGTTGCAGCTTTTATAATCATATAAAAATGATTTCCAAATGTTACGGATTGTGAAATAAATCACATCTGTTCCTGGAACATCAGGATATTAAACTAATCAAAAAATCTTTTTTTAATTGGTGATGTTTGGAAAAACATTATGGTATCATATACCTGATTAGCAGCATGTGTGCATCACTGCATTTTGGTTAAAAGCAAAGTCAAACAGCTAAAAAGACAGAAAATTATTTTAAAACATCATCAGCAGGAAAGCAAACAAGCATTGCTAAAGGAAAAAAAAAAAAATGAAATAAATAAAAAACTAAAAACCCTTTCATTTCTCACGAGGGCTGCGCCGATCCGATGACAGAATATCATGTAAATCAAACCCGGATTGGATACCTCCTGATCTGATCAACTGTTCTTTTTTTTTTATTTGCTGTGAACAGTTTAAATATAAATCTACGTTCCTCGTACGGCACAGGTGCATGAAGGAACGTACCTGCTGTACAACAGAGCATTAATGGCGGTATCATCTGATCCTTACACTTAAACAGGTCCTTTTTAAAAGTGCAGAATCAAAAAAACAAGAGTGAGATCAGTGCATGCCTACCAAATTAATACTCAAAACATCAATATGACCAACATTTCACACACTACAAGCCTTCATTCTGCATGAAGTAAGTTAACTCTTCTGCCTCCCTGCTCACAAGGCTGTTACTCAAGAGTCTTGTGGTTTTTGAGAAACATCCATGTTCCTTTTGTTTCTATGCAACAAAGAAATACTCATAAAAGGCGAATACGTACAAGCATTGGACAATGAAGGACAAAAAAAAAAGGTTCTGTGGACAGAGGAGTTCAAATGTGACATTTTTGTCTCTAACATAAGATGACGGTGAACAGGAGAGATGATGTGATCAGACTGCCTCACCCACACAAACATGGAGGTGGAAGCTTAACCAACATGGCTACGTTCCATAATTCAACACCATGCAATTGGACTGCAGCCGATTGGAACCGATTTCATCACCCAACAAGCCGAAATGTACGTCCGAGCTCTGTGTTATCTACAGAGCAAACATCAGGCTGGAATGTTCTCTATCATGCAATGGCCTGCTCAGTCACCTCACCTAAATCCTATAGCACTGCTCTGGGTTGAACTGGATTGCAACGTCAGAAAGAAACAATGAAAACCAATGGACGTCACCTCTGACGAGATTTACAAAGAAGAACCCCAAAGTATTTTAGCTGAATGGTTGAAGAATGAAAACTGTCTGTTGCCAAGAGTGTGTAAAGCTATTATTTATGCTAAGGGATAAATCTTCATGCCATAACCTAGTTATCTGCATAGAAACAAATGAAAAATGCCTGTGTCTCTCCAAAATCCATAAAACACTAGATGTTCCCACACTTTTTTCCACCAACTGTATGCGATTGTGTTTTGGGCAAATGATTTTGAACTGCCACGTCGCTCTTGCCATCACTGGGCAGCGTTAATTTTGAATTTCATTGACCTTAGAAGTGCTAGCTTGACTGCATTCTCTGACAATCGACAAATAATTACAGAGGAATATTCTCAATATTTCTGTCAGCGGAACGAATTTCTTTTAAAAAGCTAGCAGAAAGTGTATTCAAGTGACTAGCATTTATTAGCTTGATATGTTAAATAGCTTGCTTCTCATTAAAAGTTAGGTCCAATGTACTACGCATTGGGAGGATATTGCAACAGAGTCGATGTAGAAAATCCCTTCGAGAAGGAAAGCAAGAGATAACTCGGTCGCGTTCACAACGACGGGGATCAGATCGTGTAACGGATTAGCGGCACAGACCCCGTGTGTACCACCTGGTTTCAGTGCAACAGTTACAGATAGTTCATACTAGTTTTAGCACCTTTAACCACAGCCCTGTGTGTATATGTATGTATGTATGTGTGTGCATGTGTAATACCATTAATTAATGGGGTGCTAATCACAAGCTAATGAGTTCAGTCAGATATTTACAACCAAACAGCAAACTTGGATATTTACAGAGTAACAGACATCAACAAGGGAAGATATTTTCAAAGCGCTCGCCTTACAGTTCACTTCTTTAACTTGGGCCCTGGATGTGCAAACTACCTGAATTCAAGTCACAGGAAACTGCGTGTGAAATTTCCTGAGATGTCGTGATGCTTTTCAAGACGCCCCCCTTAATTTCTTTGATGTTTACTTAGGACACAAATACTTTTACATAAACAGTTCATCGGTTGTTTTAATACTAATTTACTATTTTAATAATTTTATTCAATACCAAAAGGTACGATCAATAATACTTTTCAATCAGTCCAAACGTGGAGGGGTGGGGGGCTTTTGGGGAGGGTGGGGGGGTCAGTGGATCGGTTTTAAGCTAAGCTTTGCCGTTGTTGAGGTCAGTTACTTCAACATGATACGTTTTTCCTCAGATTTGAGCTACCATATAGAGCAATCAGAGAAGAACAGTGGCATCACCCTTTCAAAAGAAAAAGATATAATGCTTTCAAACAAGTAGCCAATTGGACAAGAGAAAATAATTTCCCCCATTCACATTGTATTTATTCATTTATTCAACAGTTAGAAAGTAAACCTCGTCCCCCAACCACCTCCCACCCCACAGGTATGTGTCCCGATTCCCCAAAAATCTATATCTCGCGTCATGTATTGTAATGATCCGGATATCGAAGACATCCTAAAAATAAATTAGCCAATCACAAAGCTTGATCGTATGAGGACAACACTACCGATCGGTTCTCATCTTTGGCTTGACCTCCAACTAGGCGAAAGAGAGTTCCCTACTAGCAGGCATGCTAGTGATTTTGTCTATTGCTAGCTACTTTGCAAACTTACTAGGTAGGTACAGTGTTTGTGTAGCTGGCATGATTAGCAAACCTACTGGGATTCGATCAGGAAATTGAGCTTGAAAAATGAAATCAACATGATGACCCATAATCATATAGAAGCCAAAGCCCATCCCTTGTTGACCCCAGCGTGTGATATTGGGAGAAATTCTCTAGCTGCCATGTCGCCTGATCAGCCTAATTGTACACGCAGTTTCAAAAACATCAGACAAAAAAGGAAAGGAAATTTTTTTTTCATAAAATTCGCCAAGGCCAAGTCTCAACCCTGTTTGTCACATTGTTTAAAATATATTAAAAATATTTCCATTCGAGAAAAAAAAAAAATCGGCCCCAAAAACAAAAAGAGGTACAAAAATAGCACCCACGTTTATTTCGAAGAAAAACGTAGTTCATTAGCTCCAATGGCTTTCTTGATTTGTGGTTAAAAACAAATGATCTGGCATCCAGAGGTCTCGCAGCTCCTGTCGTCTGGGAAAGACTGTAAGGTTTTTGAGTTTCAGGTGCGTTCTGCCGACTTGATGCTATTTTCCCGGGCCGGTTTGAACTGGCGCAGACGAGCCATGGCCCTGTCGATGGTCAGTGTGCTCACCAGGCCGAAGTCGTGCATGCTGACCAGATGAAGCAGGAAGTTCCGGCACAGGTCTTTCTCGACGACGACATCGCCGTAGTTCTCCACAAACTGCATGCAGGACTGAGTCATCTGATTATCAGCTATAAATCTGATCATGGGGGGGAAGAAAAAGGAGATAATTCGATTTATCAGGCGTTTTTCCAGCAAGGCCTCGTCACCATGACTTGACTTGAAACACGGCCAGTCAGACTTTTAGAAAAAGCCACATCATCTTAATCATCATCATCAAGGCAGCAGTTGATTTGATTTGCAGCACAGCCAGCTGCTTGAGTTGATTGGGAACACAGGCATTAGGAAATGGTGTTACCTAATGCTCCGTCTAAAACACATTTCAAAATTGGATTTCTAAAAGCTTTTAATGACATCAGATGCCTGCATTCCTCTCAGAAAGTTGGAGGTGTGGGACCCAAATTGGATTACCATCGGCAAGATGCCTTACAGAACATTGTGAAGCATTCACAAATGTAGGTCGAATTGTGGGTTTCGAAGTGCTGCTCGAGGTTCGTTTTATTTTTACTGAACTTTGACACGATCACAGGCTCAAGTACACCACCAGAAATAAGGATACATACCCATGCTTCATTACATGAAGGTTCCACAGTTTCATCACCTCCTTCTCTCCTTCGTTGACGTCAGTAAACTCGTCGATTTGCTACAATGAGACAAGAACAATGGATTTGAAGGTTAGGGTCCGAACGGTTCCTCTGCTCCTCCTTCACGTCACAAGAAGGAAAACCCTCTTCACTGACCATCATTAAAAAAAATTTAAATAATAAAAAAAAGCTGCTTAAGCTGCTTTCACACCATCAAGCAACGAGTCTGTTGTGAAAAGTGCACATGCACTTGTTACTGATGTGGAAATGTTGGTCAGTCAAGATAGAAAAAAATAAAAAGGTGAAGAGACTAAAGATCATCAGTAGGTCATCATAGTAGTGTATAATCTCCATACAGCTGAGACAGTAAAAAAATAAACGCTTTCATTATGTGTTGCTGCTACCGAAATCGCAGCTCTGAGTTATGTGCTTGATGCTTCTGCTAACGTGAAAAGCTGCGCAAAACACTGTTGGTTCCTCACCATGACCGTTTTCTCCCTCAGCCATTCGGGGTCTTTCTCGTCCTCGCTGTCTACTTCCATCTCGTGGGGACGCAGAGGCATGCAGCTGTCACTGTGGAAGTACAGACGGTTGTGGCCGCTCACTAACGGCCTTCTCTGCTCCAGCGGGACCTCGTCACACTCCAGAAACTCGGAGAGACTCGGCTTGGTGCGTCTGGGCCTGTAAAACACACCACCACGATCAACAACACGCTACAGGTGTATATGCTTCACAGCAAGACGAGGGGAAAAGAAAGGACAGTAAAACAGAAACAGGGTTCTACAGGTCCAGGTCTGGTTTCCTTCTAAATATGAGGCCTATTTAAAGAGAGATTTAAAACTCAGCAACCTGTGTGTGAGAGCATGAAAAAAGCAGTTCGTAATACAGAGTCTTAATCACACACAAACACTCAAACAGAAAAACTGACCTGCAGACAAGGGTGTGTGTGACGCAGGTGCGCTTAACAGGACCGTTGCGACTGAAGGCGAAGCCAGGCTGGCAGTGCAGGTCGTGAGGATTTCCGACGTAGGATCCATCGTAACACTCGTTCACAGACACGTCTATCCTCGCTCCTTTAGGGTGAGGCTGCTCAACACAGAACATTTCTATTTTCAAAACTAATACATTTTTTAAATAGCATTTCAGGATTGGGATCGTTCACAGGATTCTCCATTTAATTGGAGCCTGGCTAAAGAGTTATCCCGAATTCCATGCTTACAGAGCTGTGCGATATATAAATCACACTAGGTTAAAAGGGAGCCATGCTAATCTTCTCTGTATTGTTCGAGTTTCACCTCCTGCCGTAGCTTTAGTCCACACACACACACACACACACACACACACTGGCACGAAAGATAAGAGCTTTTCTTTTTTTTCTTCTCACCACATAGTTGAAGATGAAGCGGCTGTGAGAGAGCTTGAGGTGTTTGAGGAGGCTGTAAAGTTTGCGGCAGTTGAGCGTACACCAGGGACAGTGCAGGTCGTCTCGAGCCTCCGTCTGCTGCCGCGTGTTATTGTTATACAAAAACTACAGAAAGGAACGAAAAAAAAAGGACCAAAAAACACAGCTTTTAGCAAATAGCATCACTTCCTCTATTAGTCATTAAATTGCCTCTACTTCTTATTTTTTGTAGATGGGATACTATTAACCTGTTATTAGCATGTCATACAAGTGATTTAATGCAAGTCTGCTACAGTGGCTTAGCTGCAGACTCCATCAGTGGGCAGATGATAACCTCGACAATGAAGGAACTATAATGAGTGAGTGAGGATGGGTTGCCTTTTCAGTCCGATTCCTCTTAAGGCTTCTTCCTCATAATATCTCAGGAGCTTTTTTCCCTAACCATCATCACCTCACTCAGTAGGGACAAACAAATAGGGGTACATTAACGATGGTCAAATGTATATTTGCAATCTATTTATTTCTGTAGGGCTGCTTTGGGGAATATCTATTGATAAAAGCACTATACAAAAAACACTGAAGTGAATTTTGCTGAATCAGCTCATTAAGACTCATAGGCACTGCGTTTCATACTCGGATTTGATGAAAAAGTGTTACCTGATAATAAACGCGGAGTTTCTGCCGAGGCTCGACGTGCAGCTGCTCTCTCCGCAAGTGTGCATCCGAGGTTACGGGATCTTTAACGGCTGGATAATGAAACACAGCGGAAATATCGACCAGTGACTAGAGTGCAACGCTTGCACTAAAACTAATTGCAAGTAATGTGGAAAATCACATTTAATACATAAGTATGACATACAATTTGTTTTTGAATGTCTGCGATTTTTGCAATAGGAAAGTTTAATGTCGCCATACCTACTGTTTGGGACGGTTTCGGTGCGCTAGTCTTCAGGTTGTCGCTGCCGCTTGTGTGCGTGTTGCGTGTCGCAAGAGGTCGGGTCAATGGCGGCGTGGTGATGTCACTTTCCTCGCCTGTCCAGCGAAGCGTGAACTGCAGATTCGGGCCGTGAGAGAACGTGTCGAATGGAGGGACCCACTGAAGCATACACATATTCGTGCGCACACACACACACACGCACAACAGGTTTAAATCCAGGGTCGTGTTTTCTTACAAATAAACAAACAACTATTACTTGATGCATTGTTTCTCAATGACCCAATCTTTTTCGTCACACCTTTCCATCCACAATGGTTTCCCAAGTGGCTCGTTTTTTGCCGACGGGACACTCCTCCATTTCCTGCATCGACACTTCGTATTCCCCGTCCAGCAGCTGCAGTCGCCTGTACAGAAACACAAATATGATCGCACAAATGAAGCACTGGCATGCCACTTCATATGTTCTCACACACACACACACACACACACACACACACACACACACACACACACACACACACACACACACACACACCTGTTCTTATCAAACACAGTCATCTGTGCTACAAAAGTTGTCTCGCCATCATCTCGGTGGGAAGTGTAACGCTTCTTTCTGCCGGGCATCTCGTCAGCAACGTCTGCGCACACACACACAGTGTATGAGTAATACTATGATGTAACTAATGGTCACACAGGGTAGGCGAGCTGCTATATATACACATACACACACACACAATTATGACACATTCGTCCTCAGACCTCCTGTTATCAGTTCACAACAGAATATAAAGGAATAGTCCACTGTTACAAAGTATTCCATACACTGGACATTAAGGGTTTGTGTAGATGGTGGTATGACGTACTGTTGTCCCGGGTGCTGATCTCCCTCCCTGCAGAACATGTGACCCTGAAGAGTAGAGAGTAAGACTTGACCATGTGGCTGTTGCTGGGCTCAAACTCCTGACTGGGCACCGTGATGGTCGGCCCTGCCCCTGTCTTCCCCCGCGGGTTCAGAGGAACCTGCTTCTTCGCTGTAGGCACCTGTTTGATGGGGCAACTTACGTCCTAAAGACATGTAAAGGACAGACGGGTAGAGTAAGGACAGAAATGAGTTGAGACCAAATAGAAGATATTAAATTAGATTCAACTTTGTCGTTGTGCAGCTCTGGTGAGTTCCATGTTCAGGATGACTGAGGCAGTGCTACACATCAGTGGTGCTCGCACAAAATATTAACACAGTTTTGACATGTTCACTTGGGGTGTACTCACTTTTGTTGCCAGTTATTTCGACAATAATGGCTGCATGTTGAATTCTTTTCAGAGGACAGTTAATCGATACTGCTATACAAACTGCACAATGACCAATCTAAAATATAACCAAGTTTCATATTTATAGAATTGTCCCTTGAGAATATAAAATGGTTGCTGGACTGTGAGGGGTGTACTCACTTTTAAGAGATACATACACAAATTATTTATGCATATATACACAAATTATTGGGTCACCTGACCTTTTCTGCTATACAGTATGTGCTTCTTTTCCAAACTGTTACCACAAATCTGGAGACACTTGAACATCTAGTGGAACAGCTTCCCAGAAGAGTGGAGGGAATTATAAGAGCAAATTGGGACTAAATTTGGATGCGATGCTCAAAAATAACATACTTATATACACAAACACTATATTTTTTTATAGTGTTCAATGTATTTATTTGAATAAATTGGTTTCTGTGTTTGCCCGGAAACATAAAAACACACACACACACACACACACACACACACACACACACAATAAAAAACACCCATTTTGATTGCAAGGCCATTTTTTAAAGTGACCTCCTACGCTCTACGGCACATGGGGGGTGTGTGGGAGAGAGTGTGGAGGCATTTACCTTTCTCTTCTTATGACACACTTTGATGAGCAACACCTCTAGCAACACGGAGCTTTCCTCGTTCTCGCAGTTCTGCGTCTTGTCTGAAACGTTCGAGCACAAAATTGTTAGCCAGGCAAATAAATGAGCGCAGTAGGAAAGACAGAGGGGGAAAATGAGCGGAGTTTACACTAGTTTGGTCGGCATGCAATTACTTTGAGCGACATATAAATCCCCTTTATATAAGTTACACAGATATACATAGATATACAGTCAGAAAGACATGTAATCAAACGCACTATGTCTACAGAGCGTGACCACTACTGCATTTGATCAAAGGCGAGACCGCGCTGTGAGAATGTTATATCAGTGTAGCAGCTGCTCTTACCGACTTTATGGAAGAAGCCGGTGAAGGTGAGCTGCAGGTGTGACGCCAAACTGTGGAAGGAATTCAAAGGACATGCATCAGACACATAATACTAAGTATTAGAATGAGGACTTGTGTGCATATCGTGATACTGCCGTGAGATTTTGGTATATAGCGCAGCCCTACTGGATTAGCAGTGATCATCTTACTTGTGCGCCTCCTGCTCTGTTTTCATCCTCTCCACTTGGAGGAGCAGATTGTCCATGCAGAAATCTTTTCTGACAGACAGAGAGAGAGAGAGAGAGAGAGAGAGAGAGAGAGAGAGAGAGAGGGAGAGGGAGAGAGGGGGAAGAAACCAAATGTACTCAAAACCAAAATTTATTAGAGCAGGTTTTGATTACTATTATTATGATAATGGTGGGGAACAGTCATGTTCATCTAGTGAGCTTCTTTTGCGTTGAGAAATCAGAGGAGGTTACGGGCGCAGACAGTTCTTACCATGTGGTCGTAATCATTTCTCAATGACTGCGTCGCCTTCGCACAGAACCTTGTATTTATCGCACTTGTGTAATAAGGAACTCCATATCACTCATCTCAAACTACAGGCTTTTTGACAGTTAGTGGTTTCACCTGTATATGGCAATGAAACTGCTGATGGTACAGGCACTGCTGAAGCGCTGCGGCTTACTATATTACTCCAATTCAATCCGCATTTACAACAAATTGTCATCCGCAAATATGCTGTTAGATAAATTATATTACACTTTTTATAATCCATTAGCGATTCATTGCTCGTAATTATACATTAATTATATTGCCTAAAAATAATTTTTTTTAAAAGACTCAAAACTCTGAGGAATTATTGAGCATAGATGGTCCCCAAGTTACAATGTTTCGACTTACGGTTATCCGATCCTACGATGAGGATAGCGATATGACAAAATCGCAAAAATATATGAAGTTTTGCGCGGTGGGCAAACGCAGCAGCCACTCGTGAACCGCCGCCCGCTGCCACAAACATTTATACTGTACAGCTTACACAATTCGGTACTGTTTATTGCTGTTTTTTTTAATTATGTACTGTTATCATACTGATAGCTAGACCAGGTCACAATTTAAGATATTTTCAAGTTATGATGAAGTCATAGGAACGCATCCCTACCATAAATGGGAAACCTGTACTTTCTCATGTTTTGGTAACCAATACAAAAAGGGTTTTAATAAATAAATAAAAAAGGTACCTAATACATCACAACAATAATGTGTACGGTGAGCAACAAACTGCATAAAATGTCTTTGATTCATTTGATTTTTTTTTTTATAAATACATTAAAAAAAATGTAAATAAAATGTAGACCCAGAAATGTATTATCCATGTTCTGTTCATTACAGTGGATAAACATTTGTCAATATTTCTCTTTATTTATCCACCCTCACAGTTCCATTCTATAATATACTGCATATAAACCGTGTTTCCTCATTATTATCCACTTTAACCTAATATCTAAAAGTTACCTTTTGCCACTGGCTCTGGAGTTGCGGTGGGACATGTACGTGAGGGTCCTGTGCAGAAAAATGGGCTGGAACAAAAGGAAAAACAACCCGGTCACATCTCAGACATTTCTACGTTCAGCTTTAATAATTCAGAAGCAGCCTGATTGCATGTGCTTACAGCCATGAGGTTCCTCGTGCGAAGGAATCGGTATATCTGAGTCGGTTCTGCAAACAGTAGAAAAAGACAGCGTCAGATTTCCTACAAACTAGAAAGAAAAATAAATGGTGTTTTTTTTAAATAAATGTAATCCTAGTCATAGTAGAGTTGTAGAAATAGTTGCACATATAAACCATCAGACAGCTTGTTCTGAAGGGAAACATCTAAACAGAACATCTAAACCGAACTAACTTTGGTTCTCAACCAACATCTACATTTAGACAACAGGTTGGCCATGTTAAATAGCTTCAGCTCATCATTTACAAGTTAAAACCAGGCATGGTATTAAACAGTGTCTTGCTTTATATTTCTCCAGCACTTTGCCTAATAATTGCTGCGAAACTGAAAATCTAACAACCACAACATCCCAGTTATGTCCAGGAACACGGAGACTTTTATGCAAACTGGAGATGCATGACTTCATATGAAGTGTCAGGGTTGATAACAGAACTGAAATCTGATGCATCTTGCTAGCCAGTGCTTGACTAACGTGAAATATTTCGATACAGGTAGCACCTGTCTTACGAAATAGAGAGGGACCGAAAAAAACGTCTCGTAAGTTGAGAAGAGTGAGACTTGCGTGTCTCTTTCTCACAATGCATGCCTGCCAGGCGTTCATCTTCTTCTTTTCCCTCTGTTTACGCCGTTGGCAAATCTAAATAGCGCGTGCGGATTTGGACAGTTTCCTTGAATATATTTTGATTTACTTTGTGGGTGTTCGTATCTCCGAAAAATCGTAAGTCAGGGCTGACTGTGTGTGTGTGTGTGTGTGTGTGTGTGTGTGTGTGTGTGTGTGTGTGTGTGTGTCGTCCATAGTTTGCGACGTTTCATTTGGAACCGGACTAAAAGTAACTCGCGAAATCTGATCGTGAGAAGCCGCGAGTGGCTCGAAAGTTCGGAGTGACATTTCAAAACAGAGTTTGTATGAATAAATTTCATAAACGTTTAAAAAAACTATTATTGTACTATCAATTTAAAACATTTATGACAAGTAATTCACAATTTTGAAGCATGCTCTGATTTGAATGCACTATTCTACAACCAGAATGCCTATGGAAAAACTGGGGAACTTCTTGTTAACCTGTATACTAGTACGGTTTATTGTAAAACGGTATTGTTCCCATTTGGATTTATTGTTGTTCTTCATGGTAATTCAAGCACCAGTATGATTTAACTATAGTATACAATTCTAAACATGTTTTACCTCAGAACTTCAGAGCATTACAATGGCCTTAACACCGTACACTAGACTTAACTATGGAATGGACTATAGTATTTCTTGGTTCTATGATGGCATGGAAATGTATAAAGAGCACATTTAATATAGCAATCTTTAAAAAGTATATTTGTTCTTTTACTCAAGTACAGGATTGTTCTCATTCTTTACAAATAATGCTTCATTGCAAACATAACTACACTTTAACTACAGTATAGAATGGATGGATTAGGTTTCTTGTTCATTAGTAGCAAACATAATATAATGACGTTTAAACTATGATATAATACGGGTTTCCTGTTCCTTCATAGCAAACATAACTAAACAGTTTAAACTATGGTATAATACAGTTAGATTAGGTTTCCAGTTCCTTCATAGTAAATATATTTAAACGTTTACTATGGTACAGTTCATTTAGCTTTTCTGTTCTTTCATGGTCATTATTTCTACCTGTTCATCAGCTAAATCACCGATTTGCCCAAACCCAAACAACATCTGAGATCACCCCAAGCTGCGATTTAGGATCATCTTAGCTGGGACGCTTCGGATTTGGTTCAGAAGACGACCAACAATGCACGAAGACATATCTGGCATGCCTTCAGGTTTTACTTCCAGGAAAAAGGGGTACTAAACGGTACCTTCTCAGCACTGGAGTGACACGAAGGGTCCCCTTATGGTGAACATTTCATTAGTGTACCATCCATGTTTTAGAACCTGTTAATGGTTGAGGCAAGTTTTATAGGAACAAAGGAATGTGTGTGTGTGTGTGTGTGTGTGTGTGTGTTGCTGTACTCCTTCCTCTCCTCGGGTCTTTTTGAGTTTATGAATATAAGACGAAGTTTGGTGAATGATCTATGAGAAATGAAGATCATAAAGAGGGATCCCCCGAGCGCACGTGCCGCAGGCGCCCCCCTGATCTGCCTGTTGCTTTTTTTTTTCCTTTTTACTAAGTAAAAAGTAGACAATGGTGCCGGTGGTGTATTTTTTCCATTCTGCTTCAAGACATTTGCAGGAAATGCATGCATTTTCTTTTTCTTACATAGTCCACGCTTTAAACCCAAATCGCATAGATTTTACTTTATAATTAAATATATTACGCATTTTTAAATATTTTCCACTCAAGCATGATGAGACCATACCCACCCCGCACATGGTACAGAAGTAATGAGATAAAGAGAGAGGGGTTTAGGGGTTAGAAGAGCACAGAAAGGTATACCAGAGCAGTAGTGTATTGAAAACGAGAGCGCGCGGGTCACACTCACTTTCGAAGGCCTGTAGGAAGAGCTCGTGGTCGGCTTGGAGCTGCTCCATTTTGGGTCTCTTGGCAGCGTTCATGGACAGGCTGCTGGCGTGGGCTGGGGGCGCGTATGTTTTGGCGGATCTATACGGATCCGAGCCGGGCTTGTGCGGTGCCATGAGCCAACTCCGACCTTCTACTCCGACCTTCCCCTCCGACAGGGAAAAACACAAACACACACACACACACACACACACCGAGACCGAATCTCCCCGCACAGCTCCACCGAACAAAAGGCAGCGCTCTTAGTGGTAACAGGACTTCCGCCAGCGGATGAAACGGCGCGCGCTCGTCTCCATGGCAGCGATTAAAAAAAAAAAAAAAAAAAAAAAAAAAAAATGAAGAAGAAGAAGAAGAAGAAGGAGGCACCGCGCGCGCACACTGCACAGACCCCGAGTTTTATGTTAATGCAACATTAAATATTAAATTCTTTGATCTCCTCCAATGGGGACTTTTTTTTTTCTTTTAACATTTCCGCAAACATGTTTCCGGAAGCACGAAGTTTAAAACATGTCCGACTTCACTATTATAAAATGATAAAATATAAAGAGTAAGATGGGAAAAAAATACTATATAAATAGGGTAGAGAAATTAAAAATATTGTAATTCACAAATAGAAACCTTATGGATCCGTGACTCGGTTACAATTTACACAAAAAGGCACTACATAGGGCACAGAAGCCCCTATTTCATACACTATGTATCAAGTGAGCCTACAAAGAGTAATGTAAATGTTTGGCATTGAGCCCAATCTGGACAGCCAATCACAGAGAACCTGGGCACGTTTGGTAGAGAGGTCCGTGCTTCCGGTTTGATGTGACGTTTAAAAAAAGCGTTCCAATTCTGCTCATTGTTGCCTCGTTTTGAAGTTCCCTTGGACGCCATGTTAAGGGAGATTGATTGATTCAGCAGTCTGTTGTGGGTTATGAAAAAAGGGCGATTGGTGTTTCTTGTATTATTGTTCAAATACATTTCTGCTCTTCTGAAATGTGTTCATGCATGTCATATAGACAAATGTGTTATAATGAGTATTTCCTTCATGCAGAAATGGAGTTACGCGTTATATGTTTAACAAATTGATCTAATCTGGTCTGATCAAAATTGATCTTGTATTCCAGTGTGAAGGCTCACAGTCAGAGTTCCTGTACTGGACACTTGTCACCAATCGAAATGTTTTATGGATTAATTAAAAAAATTCAGATTTAATGGTTACGTTCCATATCTTCCACAACAATGTAATAATATTATAATTAAAAAAAAATTCAAGGCAAGAGTGTGTGTTTAAATACCTGGGGGTCAAGAGTGCAAATTAATGGAGAGTGTGTTAGAGAAGTGAAGAAAAGAGTGCAGGCAGGGTGGAGTTGGTGAAGAAGAGTGACAGGAGTGATTTGTGATAGAAGAGTGTCTTCAAAAGTGAAAGGGAAAGTTTATAGGACTGTGGTGAGACCTGCGATGTAGTATGGATTAGAGACAGTGGCATTGAGTAAAAGACAGGAGGTGAAGCAGGAGGTAGCAGAGATGAAGATGTTAAGGTTTTCATCAGGAGTGATGAGGATGGACAGGATTAGAAATGAGTTTATTGGAAGGACAGCGCATGAAGGACGTTTTGGAGACATTGTCTACTGTTAAATGCGCTATACTAGTCAAATAAAGCTGAACAAATCGTTTGTTTCTTCCCTTCCAATGTTTTTTTTTATTTCCTTGTGTTCCTGTTTTACATCTCTACAAACACTACTTCCTCTTTAAAGCCGAACTTCGACTCCTTACATAGTGCGATTGCTTTTGTAGTGCTGCATTAAACTGCATTAAAATGATATTTATCTTATCATTTATAAGCAGGAAAGCTGAAGAAAAGACCTAAACCAAGTTTTCTTTGCATGTAGAAAACTCCATGACAATTATTCAAATGTAGTAAAAACTTGAAAATATTTATACCATACACATGAAATACACACAAATTATAATAACTGAGTGAAGTCTATTGAGTTTGTGTATTTATTCAAATGAAAGATCAAATATTAGAGTTTATATTCGATGCAAAATTCACATAATCATTAGTGTTGCATCAATACCAAATGCTGGTACAGTGCTCACTGACTTGTAATCATACAAAGCATCATGGGATGTCACATGTATGACATAAGCCTTGTGTAATGACACATGTGTGAGAGCACTTCACTTCAGCGAGCACTGAGCACTGAGGAATCCTTGAGATCTCCAGGGTCTAAGTGTCTGTTAAACATACTGTTTAATATTATTGATTAGTTGTCTTCAGTAGGGTTACTTTTTACTCTGTCAATAATGACAATTACAAAAATTTACAATCACAATTCTGGCGATCGAGTGTAAAGTGCAGACATGAGCTCACAGTTATGTTTCATAATTCATAATTCCACAGGACACGACAAGAGAAACTGTTTGTGTAGAAACGTGTGTTAGAAATGACACATTTGTTTAGATATATATATAAAAAAACAGTTAATATTGTAAACTTTCAAAACCTGTCAGATAATCTGACCAAAAAAAAAAAAAGTTAATCGTCTTTCAATGCATCAGTCGTTCTCACACTCTGAGGACCGCTGTGTCGATCTCATGGTTCTCCGAAGCTCACGGCCCGGGCTCACGGTGTGTCATTTCTTCTAAAGACGATGTACGAGATGAGGAGGACGAGGCTCGCCGTGAGGAACACGATGACGAACTGGTGGATGTTGAGGATATTCTCTAAGGTGTGGATCCTCTCCTCCATGGCGCTGGTGTGGAAGTAATCGTAAACAGACGCCCCGATGCCCCACACCATCCACACGACATCCACTATCATCTTCATGGTTCAGGCTTTTGACCTTCTCTCCACATACATGCATACACACACACTATGTTACAAAGAATCGATGAAGCTCCACTTGATCTACGCTGCATCTGTTACAGGAGAATTTCAGGAGATCAGCAATCTCATATGAAGGTAAAATAAACCAGCTATATATATTGTGACATAACACACTTTAAACACAATCCATTTACACACACACACAAACACAGACTCTAACATCGTCTAACATAATTATTTAATCGTTCGTTGCTTTTGACACCGAGAGTATCTTCTTCTTCTTCTTCTTCTTTCAGCTGCTCACATTAAGGCCGCCACAGCTGATCATCCGTCTCCATACCCCCTGTCCTCTACATCTGCCTCTTTCACACCAACTACCTGCATGTCTTCATTCACTACATTCATAAACCTCCTCCTTGGTCTTCCTCTTTTCCACCTTCCTGCTAGCTCCATCCTCAGCATTCCCCTACCGATATACCCCATGTCCCTCCTCTGCACATGTCCAAAACATCTCAATCTCACCTCCCTCACCTTGTCTCCAATACGTCCTACATGCGCTGTCCCTCTAATTAACTCATTTCTAATCCTGTCCATCATCATCACTCCCAACAAAAACCTCAACATCTTCAGCTCTGCTACCTCCAGCTCCACCTCCTGTCTTTTACTCAATGCCACTGTCTCTAATCCATACAATATGGTCTCGCAGGTCTCACCACAGTCATATAAACTTTCCCTTTCACTCTTGCAGATACTCTACTATCACAAATCACTCCTGTCACTCTTCTCCACCCACTCCACCCTGCCTGCACTCTTTTCTTCACTTCTCTAACACACTCTCCATTACTTTGCACTGTTGACCCCAGGTACCTGAACTCCTCCACCATCTCCACCTCTTCTCCCTGCAACCGCACCACTCCACTGCCCTCCCTCTCATTCACACACATGTACTCTGTCTTAGTCATACTGACTTTCATTCCCCTTCTCGCCAGTGTACCTCCACCTCTCCAGGCTCTTCTCAACCTGCTCCCTACTCTCACCACAAATAATAATATCATCTGCAAACATCATAGTCCAGGGAGACTCCTGTCTGAGACAACAGACAGAGTGGTGAGACAACCTGTCCATCACCACTGTAAACAGGAAAGGGCTCAGAGCCGATCCTTGATGCAGTCCAACCTCCACCTTAAACCAGTCTGCACACTTCACTGCTGTCACACTGTCCACATACATGTCCTGCACCACCCTCACATACTTCCCTGACACACCTGACTTCCTCATACAATACCACAACTCCTCTCTCGGCACTCTGTCGTACGCTTTCTCTAAATCCACAAACACACAATGCAACTACTTCTGACCTTCTTTATACTTCTCCATCAACATTCTGAAAGCAAATAATGCGCTCTTCCTCGGAATGACACCGTGACAGAGTATATCATGTCCAAAACAAAAAGAAATCCGCTCTGTCAACTCACCGCACCAGATCTCATACAGAACACATCAGCTGGTTCTTCTATTTTTACATCGCGCATGCGCGGTGACACTCTCACGCACCCCGCTCTGGCCCTGTCTCATTCTCAGGCTTATACACTGCGCGCGAGCTATATGAGGCGCGAGGAGTATTTTAACGTCGCGCATGCGCGGGTCGTAGACGTCAGGAGTGTGCATAGTTGTCAGGAGATAACATGCACAAATGACATGATAAATTTATGTACATGTATGATTGTTGTATGATAAAGTATATACAGAATAAATATGGTTAGAGTATACAGTAGTGTGGTGATAAACAGGGTATGAATGGTGCAAAGATTCATAATGGATAAGTGCAAAATAAAAAAAAACCAAAAAGTGACAATGCAGTAGTATATGTACGGAGTGGATGGATTCATACAAACTATAAAAGGATTAATATTTGAATGTCATTAATAATTCACACAAATTAAAACCTGTCATTCATTATCATTGTTTCAATAAATCACTAATCACCATTGTTTCAATCATTATTTCCCCCAAAAAACATTTATCATCACCACAGTTCCAAACAACCAGTATTGAATATTTTGGTAAATGGAACAAATATTGTTTAAAATTATGCTTAAAATCAACCTTTACACATACTCTTCATTCTCCTGTCGCCCAAACTGTGCAACGTTTTACAAAAGCCATTTGGCTATTTAATACAAAAGGGACTGCACGTACACACACACACACACACACACACACACACACACACAATGAATAAACTCATTAACTCTGCACAAAATTGCCTTTTTGTGTTCATATGTACAGTATTTATTATTATATGAACAATTTATTTGCACCAAGACAAATCTTCTGTACTGCTCGGTACTGCAGCGTCCCTACATCTACTGTCTCACTGTCTTATGTTGTTTTTTGCATTTAATGTCGTGGTCCAGTCAGTTTTGTGTAGTTCAGTGTCTCGTGCTACTTTTGTTATGTTGTCTTATAAAGCACATTTTGTTATGTTGTCTTATAAAGTCTGTATGGTTGGACTCACAATAGAAGCCGACTTAAAAAATAAAACTCTCTCTGTTCTACTCTATATTACTTTTGCATTTTGATGCAAAAAATTGCTATGACACATTTACGAACATGCGATTTAGTCCACAGCGTCATCTGGTGACTTTTAGGGTCTCTTGGAGCTTTAATTGGAGTCATCTCTCTTTGTCTTTGTCTTTCTCGTTCTCTCTCTCTCTTTGACCAAGATTGAACCCTTGTGGCTGGGCAAAGCTCCAGAGGATGAGTCCTTAAACATTTTCTTTCACCCAGAAAACCAGGACCCCAGGAGCAGTCTCCCTCTCTCTGAACAAGACTGAACACTTGTGGCTGTACTAAACTTCCAGAGGTTTAGTTCTTAAATATTCTCTCTCTCTCTCTCTCTCTCTCTCTCTC